>CM054807.1:25524885-25770366 GCA_028984105.1 Lavandula angustifolia | reverse complement strand
ATCTCTTTACGTAATCGGCCTTCGATGACTCCCACCTTTGAGTTCTTTCCCATGGCATCCATTCATCAACTCTTGGCCATCTGTGGAGTTTGAGGTCGGTAGGCTTCCCTGAATCTTACGTATCCGTAAGTGAATGTCGCTTTCGAGAATCCTCGACTTGCTTCTTTTTCGCCTTTCGGCCTCGAGGCTTCTAAGTCCGCTAGTCCGAGCCTTTCTCTAGCTGCTTCTATCTCGTCTTGCTTCTTTTCCTCTCGTGAGATACCTCTCCATCTGAGCCCAAATCTCTTGCATTTCTAGATCTTGTTCCTTCGAGGGGACATAAGACGGTACACATGAGGTTCTTCTTCCGAATCAACAGGAGTTGTGGATTTTTCTTTGAAGTGCCCGCCCCGACCACCGTCTCGTCTGCTGCTCCTGTTCTTTTTCCTTATCCGCCTCATCCCTCGCTTTGAGTTCTAGGAGGCGATGCGGGTCCGACCTTTCTTCCACTCTTTGGAGCCTTGGTTTTGCCTTTGGGCGGCTTCTTCTTTGGCTTGTTTGCACCTCGGCCTCAACAATTTCTCTTGCAAATTTTTCAACCGGCAAAGCACCGAGCTTCTTCCTCCTAGAGTAACATAACTTTTAGGTCCTTTCTTTTTATAGGGAGGGGTTGGAAGCGTCGAATTTTCTTACCTTTTCCCGCAATTTGGAGGAGGCGAGAGGAACCTCATCCTCTTTTGACTCCTCTTCTCGCGTACTCGCCGATTTCTTTGATAATGTCGATGGAGTTTGGGTCGCCCGAGTAGCGAGTCCTTGGGTCCCGAGCCGCTTGGGCCGGTCTCGGGCAGACACTACATCGCCTCGTCGCCGAGACACCCTGGGCCTCGCCAGACTGAGTTGAGGGACCAGTAGGAGCAGTTGGCAGACTCTGAGTTGCTCCTGCCACTGTCCTCACTCCTTTCGGTACCTTCAGTACCTTTCCTACTTGTATCTTTCCTTTTCCTTCCCCCTTTTTGGCATCAATAAATACGCCGGTAAGGGAACAGATACCTTCTTGTCCAGACTTTTGTATGATGCTGCTAAATCGTCCAAGGCATATTGCAGCTTAGTCAGTCGTTCATGCATCTCGTTCCTCTCTTCAGTGAGTTGATCGCTATATTTCTTGTGAGAAGCGCTCGCACTCGCTCTGGATATCCCAGAATCGTTTATCCACTCTCTCTTCTATTGCCTTCTGAATAGATTGGAGCCTGAGGTCTGAGGCCTGAGAGATGGAGGAGACTGATTCAGTATGAGCTGTCTGGGCGGCATTATAATCTTCAAGAAGTTTTGCTTGGCTAGCCTGAATCATCTTTAGTTGCTCTTCGAAGTCGGCCCTTTGTGCAGCGAGTGCGTTAGTCAGGATACTGGAGAAATCAGGGGCAGGTGAGTTCTGAATGGTTGTTCTGAGCCCCTTGATTTCAGCACTCTGAGCCTGAGTGGTCTGCCTCCACATCTTGTGGACGGCACGGGCGAGGAGTTGGTTCTGAGTCCCTTGACTCCTCGGGGCCCTGGCCACTGACTTCGAGTGTCGGCTTCTCGGGCTGGGCGCTACCTCGAAGGCAGATTCAAATAGCAGCTGAGAAGGTTCTGCTGACTTCGAGGTACCAGCCGCCGACTGTCCTGGACCAAGGATGCTGAGAGGAGGTTCAACAGTAGATGTGGGAGCATCCTTGTCTAGTTGAGTTCCCTCATCAGGCTTCTCAGGGCCTGAATCACGGGGTGGGTCCTGACCATCGGGGTCAGACCCGTCTGAGGGTGCCGATGCTGAAATGGGTTGGCGTTCGTTCAGCATGTCTAGCATGGCAGCCCTCAAGTCTTCTAAGGAGCAGACATTGGATGGCTCTGAGTAGCCAATCTTGCTCCTTATCAGTAGCTCCTCCTCGAGGAGCTGTTCACAGGAGTGGTGTTTGATTAAGCGGTTCAGATTGTGCCACTCCTGTAACCGGATCAGTATGTGGAGCCTAGCCTGCCTTGCCAGTAGGATGAGATCAGTATGGCTGGCTATCTCCGGGATCCTTTCAACAATCTCTCGGGAGGCTCTGGATTGAAGAGCAGAAGCCTCTATCACGATGGATTCTGACTCAGAAGCAGTCTCCGAATCTTCAACTTCTATGGGAGACGGCTGCTTCTCAGCAGAAGGTATGTTGGTCAGTAGTGGAACATCCTAAGGGCTCTGAGATGTTGGAATTGATTCAACATGGACCCCTTGGTCCACTGTCTGCCCTCGCTTAGTAGAGACGACCTTCTCCACTGACGGAGTCTTCTCGGATGACTCAGATTCATCCCTCAGCTGCAGAGGTAGTTCAGCAACCACGACCTCTGGCACTACCTCCGGTACGACCTCACTGACTTTCATCAGCCTCTTGGTCAGAGTTTTCGGAGTAGATTTAGGAGGAGACCTCTTCTTAGTGGGAGTGGAGGTCTTCTGAGCTCCGGACTTAGGATCAGCGAGCCCCCGATCTAATCCATCAAGGGGCCGCCCTCGCTCTAGAACCGGACCTTCTTTGGGTTGAAGTATTGCTTGTCAGCAAAGGTGATGTTGTCTGTTCCACATAAATCTTCTATCATTACTGATAGCTTCAGTCCATATAACAGTTTTCCCTTCACAGCAAGGCGAAAACTTTTCTTGTCGAATTTGGCAGACTGAGTCATGAATTCTTTCAGGAAGAATTCTGTCCAGTTGATCTTTGCACGATCGTGTATGGCCATCATAAGCTGAAGTTTCGGCCTTGACACCTGATCAAAGGACCCGGCTCGACTCGTCGGCAAGAACCGAGTCACTATATAAGGCTAGTGCTCATGTACTAAGGGAAGCATGGCATTCTTCGGGAATGCTGTCCCGAACGTGGTAGGCTTCCCACAGAATTCTGATAGGTATTCATCCATTAGGTTGTCTTTGTAGGCTACGGTGTTGAATCCCTCACTGGGGAGTTGGAAGCTTCTCTGAAGGGCTTCTCTGATCGACATCTGTTTGATCTCAGAAATTGCACGGGAGGGGTCTCCAACTGAATGAACAATGTAACGGCAACGGATGTCCCCCTCAACTGATTCCGAGTTCAGATAGAGTTCAGCTATCTGGCGCGAGAGGAAAAATGATGGCTTCCTTGTCAGAAAACCGTCAAGGCCAGTCTCTCTGAGAGCGTAGAATATATCCTCCATGTAGTCGAGTTCACAAACATCGAACTCCATCATGGGCTCGCACGAGACTCGATCCTTTTCCAGGATCTCTTGCATATCGACAGGGACGTTTACGTGAGTTCCTGTCATATTCAGTAATCTGCAAGCATAATAGATCAGTATCGAAAAAAAATATAGAAGTTAACGTATACGTTACTGAAAGATCATAAAAAGTTTACCAAAGATTTTTCTGAGATTTTTGAACATAAGGTTGCAAGGAGGCAAGGATTTTCTCAGAAAAACTAGGGTTCGAAATATGCAGAGTAGAAATGGCGGTTTCTAAACTTTGAACGTGTATAGATATGTTAAAGAAGATGAACAGTTAATAATCCACGATTCAGTTTGAAATAGCTTTTTGAGATGGATGGCCAGGATTCAGTGTTATAAAATAGGTAATGATCAATTTAGCCGCCTAAGTCAAAATACAGTTGTAAATAGCCAAAGAAGTAACTTGATACGACATGCATTAAATGCGCTACGGGGTTCAAAGCATACTTTTACATAGAATGTCGTGTATTTAACGTAAACCGTTATATTAAATGACATTTTCTAAGGCATTGAATACGTAGCTGAATCTGAGTCATAAATGCACTAAATATTTCATTGGCTACTGAGTCGAGATACGCAAACCTGTTAGCTGAACATCATAGTCAGCTGATACCTCGTGTAGATGGTTGTTGAGTCTCTACGTACTGAATTTACTTAGTACTGAGAGTGAACAATCCCCCTTGCTGAATGCTCCTCTCCTGAATCCACTTACTGACCGGAGTCAGTAGGGTCCAGCAGACCTAGCTCTACTGAAAGTTCTCTAAATCGGCTTCAGGCTAGAGGTTTGGTTAGTATATCTGCCCTTTGGTGGTCAGTATGGATCTTTTCCATCCTGATATCCTTCTTTTCGACATGATCACGAATGAAGTGGTGTCTGATGTCCACGTGCTTGCATCTTGTATGAAGTACAGGATTCTGAGTGATTGCAATTGCACTGGTACTGTCGCAGAAGATCGGCACTTCATTCTGAAAAACATTATAGTCGCGTAGCTGCTGTCTCAGCCAAAGGATTTGGGCGCAGCAACTTCCGGCAGCCATATATTCAGCTTCAGTAGTTGACGTCGCTACTGAATGTTGTTTCTTTGAGAACTATGAAATTAGCTTACGGCCAAGGAACTGACACGTTCCAGAAGTTGACTTTCGGTCAATTTTACATCCTGCATAGTCAGCATCAGAATAACCAGTTAGTTTAATATTATCATCAGCTGGATACCATAAACCCATGTCAGGTGTTCCTCTGAGATAGCGGAGAATCTTCTTTGCTGAGTCCATATGACTCTGCTTAGGATTCGTCTGAAACCGAGCGCAGACACCTACAAAGATAAGTTATATCGAGTCGAGTAGTTAAGTATAATAATGAACCAATACTAGCACGAAATTCAGTTTGGTCTACTAATACTCCCTCTATATCAAGATCGATTTTCATGTTCGTATTCATCGGGATCTTGATTGGTTTGCTGGATATGCAACCGAATTTCTTGTTGAGGTCTCGAGTGTATTTGCCTTGATTGATGAATGTTCCCTTCTCAGATTGTTTGACTTGAAACCTGAGGAAATAGTTCATCTCTCCCATCATTGACATCTCGAACTTGTCCTTCATCATTTTCTCAAACTGCTGACACATGATGACGTTCTTTGATCCAAAGATTATGTCATCTACGTAGATCCGCACAAGTAGGATATCGTCTTCCGGCCGAATGCTTTGAATAATGTGCGGTCTACTGTGCCTTTCTGAAGAAGAAACTCAGATAGGCTATTGTACCAAGCCATGGGTGCTTGTTTTAACCCATACAGTTTCTGAGTCTGTAGACCTGATGTCCCTGCTGAAAGCCGGGAGGCTATTCTACATAGACTTCTTCTTTTAGTACGCCGTTCAGGAACGCAGACTTCACATCCATTTGATAAACTCTGAACCTCTGATGTGTTGCGTATTTTGACAATCTTGGTGTTCTTCTCGACACTGATCCTTTTCAGAAGCGTTGGTAACTCTGTTTTGACGTCAGACTTGTTGGCAATAAATATGACCCATGTGTAGCGCGAGTAGTCAACAATGACCACTAAAGCATACTTCTTGCCTCTGATCTTCACCGGAGAGACTGGACCGAATAAATCCATATGTAGCAGCTGAAGGATTCCATCCGTGGAAGGAGATGGAACAGGAGGATTTTGATTCCTTGTTTGCTTTCCCTTCAGACATGCTTCACACTGAGTGTTGATGAACAAATTATAATTCTCGCTATCACAACTCCCGAGGTCGATCTCACAAGGACTCGGCTGGGTTCTAATTATCCTAATTATTTCGCTATCTACTTGGTCCTAAACTGGGTTTGATTTATTTAAAAACTACTAAATTAAAATAACAGGAAAGTAAAAGAGCAAGTAAAAGCAAAGCGAACTGGGTTAATGGGTGTGTTTCAAGTTTGATGAAGAGTGTGGAGGTTTAGCAATCACTATGCCTAAGATGATCTATTCATTCCCATTCTCTATCTAGCATTCATGAATTTATTTTGTTGGTTCATCCACTAAGGCTCTAGGGATTCCGTATGATGGCGGGAGATCTCTAAATTATAATCCTAAGGGTCAATCAAGTGATCATATCATGAACCTAAGGATCGTATCATGCTCAAGGATTTAAGGAACCATCTAAACTATCCCAAACCAATGGTGACAATCTAGACACTTAATTGCAGGTCTAAATAAATAACCGGGTATGATGCGCCGTATTATCTATTACCTATATTCTCTATAATTCTCTAAGATGATGGCCAATCACATTAAAGAATCATGGAGAAATCAAAAGCAGGCTCAACAATTAAGAAACAAAACAATTCATTCATTGAAAAACTAGGGTCCGAATCAATTCATCAAAAACATAGATCCCGCTAAACCCCACGCAACGGGATTTAGCCACTCATATTCATAGGAAAATAATCACAAAAGATGCAAAAAATAATCCATAGAATTCAAGTATCAAAAACCCTAAACAAAACTGAGAAGGAATAATACAACCTAGAATCTAGCGGATTGATCCTCGCGCTTGGTTCTCGGGTTGTGGTCTTCAATCTTCGTCTTGAATCTTCAACGGAGGGATCCCTTGGGTGTTTCTCTATCTTGGAGGGTGGAAGAAGTCGATTATATGGTGTGTGGTCGAAGGAAAGAAATCCGGAAGGGTTTATATAGGTTTCAGGCCAAAAAATCCGGTTTTGGGGGCTGTATACGATGCGGACCACGGTCCAGTACAAAGGCAGACCGCGGTCCAACCCCGTGGATTTCCAGTTTTTTGAGTCAGAAGGTACCGGACCGCGGTCCAGCACAAAGGCGGACCGCAGTCCGACGTCTTCGCCGAACACGTTTTTTTCTGGACCGTCGTGTTTTGGGAAAAACCCGATATCTCCTTCGTTAGCCGTTGGATCGCCACAAAACTTTGCCAAAATGTTCCTAACACATAGAAATACGATATGGACGGTGGAGATTGGATTCTAAGATCGTTAGATCCGCCTGCCACTCGGTTTTCCAACTGCCTTGTTACATGAGCTCCGAAACACGATTTCTTCAACATCCGGCTTCAAATCCTCTCCATTCTTCATCCAAACAACTCCATATTTGCCAAAAATGCATCAATGGTCATGATTTCTTTCATTGTGGTGCCAAATACCACCAAATATGCTCAAAACGCGTGAGAAACCTACAAAACCAAAAACCATCGAAAATATATGATTCCAAGCAAAACAAAAGCTAAAAATGAATGGAAAACATGTAAATAAGCTTAAAAAGAACACGATGAGATGGTATAAAAACCACTCATCAAGTGTCTTTGCTGAATACTTCATTCGGCAGTCCTCTTACGAGAGTGTTTCTAGCTAGTTTGTTGAGCGTCTTGAAATTGAGATGGATGAGTCTTCTGTGCCAGAGCCACCCCGTTCTGTTGTCGTTCTTTGCCAACAAACAAGCTTCAGGTTTAGCTGAGTTCCAGTCTGCTACATAGATATTCTTTTTGCGCGAACCTGACAACACTGTTTTCCCTGTAGATTTATCAATGACATCACAGAAACCAGTGTCAAAAATCACTCAATTCAAGTTATCACAAAATTGACTAACAGAGAGAAGACTATGCTAAAGTCCTTCAACATATGATACTCTTGGAACTATTGTTGTTCCAATGCTGAGTGTTCCATAGCCTCTGGTATAGCCCTTTGCGTTGTCTCCAAACTCGATTCGTGGTCCTTCTTCAGTAGTATAATTTTTCAGTAGGTCCTTTTGGTATGTCATATATCTTGAGCATCCACTGTCCACATACCAAGGGTCCTTGTGCACCTGCAAAACATAATTATATTTAGGTACCCTTTATTTTTGATTTTGGGTCCTTAGATGTTAGTTTTGGAAACCCATATATCTGTCTTACGACCACGGTGGTCTCGGCCCAATTTCTTCCCACTTTGATCAACATATTTGACCACCGGACCGGGTCGATGCCGACTTCGAGGCTTTACGAGTTCGGGAGTCCCGATCTTTCCGAGTAGGTGGACTGCCGACCTTTGCCTCTCGTACGGCTTTCTTTTTCTTCTTCTGACTTTTCCGTCCTCTCCTGACTATAGGATCATAGTAATATGACCCATACTGAGCTGGATGAGTCAGCTTTGGAGGTCCATACTGATCAGCCCACTTTGCTTTGCTGGTTCCCCCTTGACTGAACTAGGGTGATTTGGTATTGATCTTCTTGTCAGAATGCTGATAGCTGGGATGAGGTGCCTTCATCTTTTGTTTGTTCTTAGCTAGGGGGTTCTGAATCTCTGCATTGATAGTCTCCCCTTGAACAAATCTATTAGCTAGCCAGTTTTCTGAGCGTACGGGGGTAGATGAGGAGGCTCCATGGCTGAATCCAAGTCCATCCTTGCAATGCTTAGGCTTGTTGCTTGCTAGCATCGCCTCAAGCTTCTTTTCAGCGCCCATGTACCGCTCTGTCATCAAGTTCCTCCAGACATCATCACTCTTCTTCAGCAATTCATGCTCGGTCTGAAGTCCTGATAACTTTTGCTTCAGTAGACTCAATTCAGTATCTTTCTGAGTTAAGTCATTGGTCAGTACTGAGATCTGATCTTTTTGATGCTGAAACTTGGCCATCAGAGAGTTTATCTCCTCCCTAAGTCTCCACACAAGTCCTTCTGACTCAGTAGCAACCTGACTCTCCTGAGAGAGTCTCTGATTCTCCACTTTCAGGGTATCCAACTCCTGAAGAGTCTTACTGAGCTGCAGACTCATCTGAATTTGCTCGTCGACTAGTTCTTCGTATGCAATCGCGACTTCCAGATTCTCGTTTGCTCCTAAAATAGTGTCGTGCATGCAGTGTGAAGAGGAGTTAAATGGAGCATGGGAGTTTACCTCATCCTCTTCTCCTGCCATGAGACACTTTTCAGCGTCTTCTTCAGCTTCAAGCTCTACGGCCATGAATGCCGCTTCATCGTATGATGAATCCATGAAGGCGTCGACTTCATCTGAGTCTTCTGAGAGTTCACCGGCAATGTATGCTTGTCGCTTCTTGATGAACTTCTCCCTTCGAGTTATGCGTGCTGCTCTTTCAGCAGTGCTGAGCTCAGGACAGTCATACTGATAGTGTCCTGGCTTCTTGCAACTATAGCAGGTTGTGACTCTTTCTTCTTTGCTTTCGCTGTCTTTCGACTGAACTGAGTCCTCCTGTTTTCTGCATTCAGAAGTATGTGAGTCAGGAGTGCGCTTAGGTGTATATTCAGTCTTACCCTTGGAGTCTTTGACGACTCTTGAGAGCTTCATGCACCTCTCCTTCTCTTTCTGATACTTCACGGCAAGCAGCGCGTACTTCTTGGCCAAGTTTCCTTCTTGTATGTCATTGAGTGAAGGTTCAGCCTTGCTAGACGCCGGAGCTATTGTGCTGACTGATGCTTTAAAAGCATGGTCGACTTGGGTGTCAGCTTCAACTCGCTGCTTCCTTTGAGGTAAGCCAAACTCGAACTCCTCAGCTTTAAGCTCTGAAAAGATATGGTCAGGAGTAACAATATCTAAATCAGAATGACATAATAAAGTAGCAAAGGGAGTCCAGTGACCATCTGGTAGTGCCCTCAAAATCTTGAGATTCATTTCTCGGTTGCAGAATGTCTTTCCCAGCCCGTTGATAGAGTTCATCATATCCGTGAATCTGACGTTAAGATCTTCAATGGAGTCACCAGGCATGAGAGACAGTCTCTCCAGCTTCTGAAGTTCCAGCGTGAGTTTATTCGCTTTGATCTTCTGAGTCCCCCGACTTAGTAGCGCTAGAGCATCCCAGAGTTCCTTTGCGGACTTGCAGTCCTGAACTCTTCCGAGATTAGAATCGCTCAGAGTGGTCAGTATGGCGTTTCTGGCGACTCGGTCTAAGTTGTGAAGCTTCTTCTCCTCAGGGGTAAAGAGACTTCTGTCTTTAGGAATCTTCTTCCCGGTTACCATTCCTCCTCCTTGTGTTGGGTCCTGAGCTACGATGCTATCAACCATTGGAACGAGGACAGCTGAGACCGGCCCAAGTGGCTCAGGAACCCAAGCTGCTCATGCGACTCAGACTCCCACTGATATCATTAAGGAAGTCGCAGAGTATGCCGAGGAGGCTGCTGAAGATTCAGATGAAGAGGAAACACCTCTCCCTCCATCTGTTCAGGGCAAAGGCAAAAAGATACTGAAACTCCCGACCCCTCCAAAGCAAAGAAAACGAAACGATACATCTCAGCTGAAGAGGAGGCTCAGATTGCCGCTGATGAAAAGCTGGCAAGGGAGATTGCTGAAGCAGAAGCTGCAAACAAGCCTAAGCCTAAGTCTGTGGAAAGAAAATCTAAAGCTCCAAGCAGAGGAGGAAGAAAGCCTGCCAGGCTACCTCCAAGGAAGCTCAGGATCGAAGACGATGAGGACAGGGAAAAGGAGAAGGAGAGAAGCGGTAGAGAGTGCGAGAAGCGGGGTACATCGAAAGAAAAATCAAGTACCCCTGCTGACTCAGAAGATGCCTCCCAGAAACCTAAAGAGCTAGATGATGAGACAGAAGCCATATTCGCCCAGATGGACAGGTACTTATATAGAGGCGAAGAGGCGAGACAGATCGAGGCTACGAGAAAAAGAATCCACTTAGCTGATCTGGAAGCTCTAAGGAAGCGTACTGAGGAAGAAGCCAGGCACAGAACTCCTGCTAAAGCTGACATTCCCTATCATTACAGGAAGTTCAGAAAGAAGGCCACTGATCTAAAATCTCACAAATGGCCGAGAACAGACGAGTGGATGCCGGCTCAATTCACTCAGAGATGGGAAAATTCAAAGATTGAGTTCATCAAACGCTATTATTTCTGGAGATTCTGGCCGAACAAGTCTAGAGCTGAAGCTTATGCTGAATGGATGATGCTTACTGAAGCGGATCTCTACATCCACTTGTATAATGCCATTTTAGAAGGGAAAGAGATTCAGATTCCCGGACCCAGAATCATTCCACCTCCAAGAAGAATGGATGACTCAATTCATGTTGCGACTATTGAAGCGGAAGTGAAGGACGCTGCTGATCAAAGATTCTTACAAGATGATAACCCAGCTGACTTCGCGGAATACTTGAAGCTGAGAAAGACCACGTACCGAATGTATGGTGTGCCACTGCCTGAGACACAATTGCAAGGATTCATGGACCGGATTCAGCAGTTTAAGCGACCGTAGTCTTAGTATTCTCTCTTCATAGTCTAGCAAGATTTGTAATGTACTAAACTGAATCACTCTTATATATACAAATCTTCTTTTGGCTCTGACAACAACTTGTTGTCTAAATAGCCGTGTTTGTCTTATGCTTTAACACTCAGAATCACTAAAGTGATTACTGACACACACTCACCTTCTTTATTACTTGTCAGTTTATTGCTTTGTTAGATTCTGCTAGTATTGCTTCTATGTAATGGGGGAAATTATTTTTGCCCTGTTTTTCAGTAGTCTAGAACTGATGGAACATCTCCTCTGATCTTACTTGTAAAATTGTAAGGAGATTTGTTTCTGTCTGTTTAGTGTTAGCATAGATGATAGGTTTTGGCATCATCAAATAGGGGGAAATTGTTGGGTGATGATTCTATCCTCAAGCCTTTGTTTCACTCAGTGGGAAATGATTCTATCTTCTATATCTTGAACCAAGCTCGGTAGCCTATGTGCTCGAACTCGTTGAGAAGATTTGAAGATCCCAAAACCCTATCGATTGGTGAACCATTCCGTTGTATATGTTGTTTGTCACCGAGGTTTCGGACTCGGCAGACACTCTGCTCCGGTCAAGGCGCTCGGTAGCTTATTTGTCTCAAGCACCGGTGTAGAAGACTCGGTGATCTTGGACTCGGCAGGAGCAAGATATCGAGAGAGTCGGTCGAACCGAACTCGGCAGAGTAGTTCATCTGGACTCGAACCGATCTTCGGTAGACTTATCTCGGTACTGCCTATCTACCGAATACAAGGTCGGACTCAAGCATCGACGGATAGTCTTCGGGGATCTGTCGAGAATCTTTTGAAAGACAATCAGCATTGTCATATACGAGGATGAGAGAAGTCGGCTTCGGCTTGTCTCGAAGTCTGTCTTTGTCTCAACCGCTCTATCCGCCTCGACAAATGACAAACATACACGTGTCATCCTACCTACTAAAGCTGCAAGTCAACACTTCCCGAAAAAGGAGGAAAAGGCACTGTTACCTACGCCAAAAGAGCCATTTGCTACCAAAAAGAGAGAGAGAGAAGAAGATCATCTCCAACGGATCTTTCTCAATCTCTTCTCTATAAATAAAGGGATCATTCAAGATTTGAGAGACACACGAGAGAGAGTTCACGAGCTAACGAAGAAACGAATACACACACGAACTTTCAAACGAGCAAATTCCAAAAGCCTAAGTCTTCCGCAAGAATCGAAAGAGCTATCTCCGGCGAAAGACTACCTTTAAGCTCATAAGGGAACCAAGCTGAACCGTCAAACAAAGCATCTAGTATCCAAGCGACGTGACACGAACTTATAGCTAAACCTCAGCTGTTCGTCGCTCTAGAAGCTACATTCTTGTTCCCCATCCCTCTAACCTTAAGCTCAACCGATATATCCATAGCTTAGACGAAGGAGTTCACCTTTGAACCCAATCCTTATTGTATAAGGACTCCTTCACTGTTGGAGAAGTTTGTCAAACACTTTAAGTTTGATTGAAGTGTAAGCGGGACTTGCTCGAATATAATCCCCAAGCCACGGCTTTGTCACGTGCACAAGCCGACCGAGACTAACTCGAGTATAATAAATAGCCTCCGATCTATCGGGACGGTGGACGTAGGATTGTTGATATCCGAACCACTTTAAAAATCTCTCGTATCATTTACTTAACGATACATTGATTTTCTTTGTGCATACCGAACATCGTATTTAAAATCAATTAACCGTCTCGCATATCGACCTTCTTATCTACTGAACCGAGACTTAAAACGTTTTCTCATAAAAACGATTTGGGCCTACACTATTCCGCGCACCGAACTCTTTGCCGATCGATACGAATTCGACCTAGTCGGTTAGCGGATCTCGGCCGAGTCGGACTTTTTAGCCTTTAACACGATTCGAAACGGTTATGCAGTCTGCTGAATCATTTCGATGCGGCATCTTCCTGAATAGGACTGTTCGTGTTCGAAGTTGAGAAATTTGGATTCAGGTGTATTCACCCCCCCCCCCCACCTCTACACCTGAACTCACTCTCGGGACCAACAGGCTCTGATACCAATTGTTGGTCCCAAGAATAAACGTTCAGGTGTAGAAGGGGGGGGGGGGTGAATACACCTAAAAACCGATATCTCAACTTTAAACGCAAACAGTCCTTTTCAGGAGAGTGCCGTACTGAAAAAATTCAGCAGACCAAATAAGCTGTTCTGAATCGCGTGGCAGAGTGACTGACTTTACTGAGGTCTGCTAGCTGACTAGAGTCAGAATTCAGTACCGTTCAGATAAAGTTCAGTAGTGCAGAAATGTGTAGGCCCAAATTCAGTTGGGTTAAGAAAACGTTTTTAATAAAACAGTTTCAATATGTTAGTATAGTCGATTAAGCTTGCTGAAACTCAGTTGAATGATTTTAAAGATATTTTCAGTATGCACAGTAATTAATGCAACAGTAAATAACAAACACAGAACACAGGCAATTTTTAAAGTTGGTCGGATCCAACAATCCTACGTCCACTGTCCCGAAAGATCAGGAGGCTATGTATTATACTGAGATAGTCTCAGTTGGTTTGTACACTGGACAAACACTGGTCTTGAGATTTATACTGAGCAAGTCTCAGTTTACAAGGTATCAAACTAAGTGTTTGAAAAACTCTCCAACTATGAAGGAGTCCTTTACAAGAAGGATTAGTTCAGATATGAACTCCTTCGTCTAAGCTATAGATATGAACAGCTGAGCTTAGGTTAGAGGGATAGGGAACGAGAAAGTGGCTTCTAGAGCGATGAACGACTAAGTATGGACTTGGGTTCGTGTTTAGTCGCTTGGATACTAGAGGTTATATAATTCTGGTTCAGCTTGGTTCCCTATGAGCAGGTATGTCGTCTTTCGCCGGAGATTACTTCTTCGAACTACTTGTAGAAGACTTAAGACGTTTGTGAGTTGCTCTTTGAATGCTCTGTGTTTGCAGTTCGCTTGAGTATCGTTGGTTCACTCGTGAGCTTCAATTTGAATTGTATCCCTCTATTTATAGAGTAGAGGCAAGGATTGATCCGTTGGAGATGACGATCCTTGTGTCTCTCTCTTTTGGGTAGCTAACGGCTCTTTCGAAGTATGGTTGCAGTGTCCTTTCCCTCCATTTCTGGAAAGTTGTTGACTTCCAGCTTTAATCAGAATATGGATAGTTGGCTGCTTGTCATTGGTCGATGTTCAGGAAAGTAGGTGAGACAGAACAAACTTCAAGGAGATCTGAAGCTGACTTCTCTCTTCCTCGTATGGACTCTGCTGATTGACTTTAGAGAATCCTGACAGTAAGAAGACTGTCCAGCCGTTGCTGAGTCTGATCTCTATTTAGTAGCATGCTCCTGCTGAGTCGGCTCTAGTGAAGATCAACTCTGAGTTCAGTGAACTACTTCTGCTGAGTTCAGTTCCACTGACTCATTTCAGTATACTACTCTTGCTGAGTCCAGTATCACTGAGTCTTTTACTTCTGGTACTGAGGCAGGTAATCTACTGAGCGTCTGAACCAGATGAAGAGTGTCTACTGAGTCTGATCATTTATCTCCACCCCATCCCCCAAAACATATTCTTCATTAAAATCTTTTTCACCCTCTCCCTCAACATATACAATTTCTTCTTTGCTATTTGGTTTCCGGTTCTTACTCAGTTAACAACATGAATCCCTTATTGACCATCACGTAAAATCTTCTACATTGTTTTAACCTACACTAATCAGCTAATTTGTTAAATAAAAAAAAGACATATTGAACATCCTAGAATCAAAACTGTCAAACCTCTCCACTACACCATTCGCATACTCGGCTTTAGGAATTAACTTAAATTGACCATCATAATGAATTACAACAGTAAAAAAGTTTATATCAATATCACCATCTGCTAATTAAAACAAAAGGAAAGCACAAAAAATTAAATCAACAGTAGGTATACAATTAAAAGACTATCAAACAAAAAGCCAAAATTTATAGCAAATATATACTTACACATATTCAAACAAGCGCCTTGACCTTTATGCGCATTGGCGTAGCTGAACATTTTAGTAGATTAGGGGATTATACCGTAGATATAAGCTAAACAAAATAAAAATACTCCCTACGTCCCTAATATATATACCTACTTTCCTTTTTTCAGTCTGTCCCAAATTTATATGCCTACTAGAATTTTTTTTGTATCTAACTAATTCTTTCACCAACTTCAATAGATCTAATTAATATGATAACATAGAAAAAGGCTATTTTATCCAACTTTTATAATAGCAAATACAATTATGACATTAACTTTTTAGTAATTTACTTTAACTTACTCAAATTCCAATACCAACATTTATCTAACTTTCGTATCATTAAATTTTTTATTAATTTATGTGAAAAAGCAAATGGGCATATAAAATAGGGACGGAGGGAGTAATAACAATAATCATAATAATAATAATAATAATAATAATAATAATAATAATAATAATAATAATAATAATAATAATAATATTATTATTATTATTATTATTATTATTATTATTATTATTATTATTATTATTATTATTATTATTATTATTATTATTATTATTATTATTATTATTAAATTGTTAATTTTGTGCTAGTAATGCAAATCAAAATTAAAGATATGGAACTAGAAATCATGTGGGAATTGAGGAAATCATTCAAGAAAAATCCTACTAATCCAAATTTGGGATCAAGTTACCATGTGGGAATTAAGTTACCAGAATTAATCATGTGGGAATTAAGTTACCAGAATTAATCAATTCCCAGTTAGAGCAAACTCGGAATCAAACATATTTAATCTGATCCTAAATATATGTTGGTCCGGAGACAAATATCAGGTGTAGAGGGGGGGGGGGGGGGTGAATACACCTGAGTACCGTTTCTTTTTCTCGGTGAAGGTCAGCTGAAGCTGTTGGTTGCAACTGATGAACAGTGCCAAATATACCTTCGATCACGGGACAGAGTGAGTCGGCTCATCGAGCTCTCCTACTGACTTTTGTCAGTAATTCGAAACTCAGTCGGAGACTATAAGTGTGCGGATAAGTGTGGGGCCCGGAGTTTGTCTCTTTTTGAAAACGTGTTTTCGCAGATTAAATTCTTTTGGCTGAGCGATTTTAGAAATACGTTTTATGCAAACTTATGATTTTCAAAGGTTTGTATGCAATAAAACAGTAAAGAACACAAGCAGTTTAACGTGGTTCGGATACGCAAGATCCTACGTCCACGGTCCTGAACAGAGCAGGATAACTTGTTGATTAGTCTGAGCAAGTCTCAGCAAGGAAACTGTGCACAGGACAGATCCTTCTAAGTTATAGTCCTTAGCGACTTTACAATTCAAACCTAAGTTCGAAAGGGGTGAAGACAGTTCTCCAACTAATGAAGGAGTTCTTACAATAAGAACAGTTCACTAAAAAATGAACTCCTTCGAATCTAAGCTATAAATCTGATAATGAGCTTAGGTAGAGAAGAAAGGGATCTAAAGACTCTAGAGAGAAGAACCACAAAAATATTCTAGTAAGTGCAGATTCTTCGCTGGATATTCTGATTAAGTTGCTAGAGTGTTTAAGAACTTGAACAATTTCCCTTTTTAATTTCGTGCTTCGCTTCCGCTCGTGGAGCTTCGAAATCTTCTCTATTTATAGCTGTGAGCTATGGCATATGTCCGTTGGAGACGACGATGCCACGTGTCACAAGCTTCCAAAGAAAACGGCCATTAATTCGAACTTGTTGCAGCAGGGCAGTTAATTACTGTACATGAGAGCAGCTTTACTGTTTGGAGCAGGTAAGGCGTTGTCGGCTTCTCATTGGTCGAGGTTTGTGGTTGGTGAGAATGTTAGAGTTGACCGTTCAAACAACCTCGTATGATCTTCTGCTGAACTTTCGAAAAGACTTAAGTAGCTGGGTCGCTTTTACGTCGGATACGATGAAGCGCAAAGTCTTTGTCTTCTTCGACCGAGTCACCGACAAGGAATGTAACTTCTGAGTATGTCAGCTGGCGACTGCGAAGGTACTGGGCTTGCATGAGTTCTTATGCTGATGACTTATCAGCTGCTGGATTGGCTTCTACTGAGGTCTATTCAGCTGATGACTGAAGAACGCAAGCGATTACACTGATGACATGGGGTTCTGAAAAGTATCTTCGACAGAAGATCAGTTCAACAATTACCCCGTACAGGACTTAGACAAGAATATAAAAACGATTACAACAAGTCTAACCTATACATCAGCTAATCCTAACGACACACAGAACTACTGATATCAGCTCGGTTTTGGGATCTTCAATTCCATAGTACTACTATGATTTCCCCCAATTTTCTTTTAACCACGAACAACTGAGTATCATCTACTGACTCATATCCAACAATATATATATATAATCACAAAAAATAGAGAGGTTTGATTTTTACCATAATGAGAAGAAGATTTATAGGGCAAGTAACTTCTCCTAATCTATGTCCTTGACAAATTCATCCATCTTCCTCTTAGAAAGATCAAGAGCTACACTCACTTAACCATTGAGTTGTTTGGTCTCTAAAATCATTAAAACCAATTAAAGATTTCAATACAGGCATTATAAAATTAACTTCTCCAGCCAACAACCCACCTTCCAATACATAAATCGAAGATAAGGAACTGGAAAGACAATAAAATTATTTCCTCACAATGGAATTTTTGTGTACTTTAATTGAAACCTTGTTCTTCTCTATATTCTGCAGTTATCCTACTAAAGTCAATGACTTCTGGTGGAAATTGTAGAGAAGACGACGTGGGTTCTGGTGGAAATTACGTAGAAGACTCATCGTCTCTCGATTGAGAAGAGGGAGAAATAGTGGATATTATTGGGGCTTGCTCATTACTCAATTCAGGTGAAGGAACGATAATAGATTTACTTACACTCAATAAGAAGAAAAGGAGATAATCAAAAAGTGAATTAACAATATTTTAATTGGAATTTAATTTATTACTCTAATTTTTTATTCCATTTAATTATAAAATTATTCAATATAGAAGATAGATAATTACGGTACCAAAATCGCAAGGTAACTAAAGTTATGGGATTAAAATCACCGAATAAAAAGTTACGGGACCAAAACCATAGGTATTAAAAAGATACGGGACCAAAACCGCAAGTACTACAAAGATACAGAACTAAAAACGCCAGAAAAATAATTAAAGAATCAAAATCAACACTATTAAAAAGATATGGGACTAAAATCGTCATTTCCTCAATAACTAAATGATCAAAGTTGATTGTCCTCCATATGGACAAGGTGAGGGTATCCAGTATTTGTATAACAACATAAAGTAAGTGAAGTTGTAACGCCCGAATTTTCATAACTTTACAATGTGAGGTTATTTCGTGCTTAACTTTATCTCAACACTTAATTTGATAAAAAATAAACTAAATAAATCTTTTCATAAAAGAAAAGTTCATTATGAAATCTCATAAACAGCAGAAGTCTTAAGATAATTAATAATGCGACAATAGTTCTCAAAAATAAAATGTAATGGAAATGCATAATTCATAGACATAGCAGCCCGTAGGCTTGACCCGAAGGTCCCTCACTGATACAGGCCTATCGACCTTATATCCATCGTTCATAGTTTCATTGATCATGTATTATAGTCACATGGAAACTCAAATAAAGAATATAATAAGGATAAACATAAAAATTCCTCACCTTAACCTTAACTTGATGAAAAATTATGGATATCAGATGTTTAAGTCCTGCGCGTCAATCCTAATATGAAAATTAAATCTTAGTGACTCGTACATGGAATGTCATGCTTGCATCAACAATTCAAATAATTCATAAATACACATATATCATAATAATCAAACAATGTATGATAAACATAATCTACTTATTAACATGCAATTTTAACGGGTTCACATAGTAATAATCTTAAGTATATTAAACATAATCTTACTTCGATTGACAATTCATTCATGCATTAAGTAATTCGGTAACTCATGAAATAAATGAATGAAATCATAAATATTTTGTCCTAAAAATTATAGATCTCTAACATTAGCAACATATTACCTATTCCATCACAATAAATCTTATTATGATCAAGAATTCATTTAATAGTAACATTAAAACTTTTGTTTTTCAATATACATGTATGTTGACAAAAAAAAAAAACTGGCACATCAAGAAATAAATTAACAAATAAATAGTAAACGTATCATAAAAATTCAAAATTTTTAACAGGAATGACCTGACATATATTATATCCCATTAAAACCAGCATGGTCAAAAACAACATAAATAAAACATGAAAAAAAAATTCATATCAAGCTCATTGACATGCTGTCAAAAAATTGCAGGTTATATTTATCATACTTTTAAAATTCTTAAAAAATAATAGAATATACTAGACATACCGAGGAAGATTCTTCTAAATTTTCACGACAATATGATGACGGGAAGATATGTAAATAATTTTGTAAATAATTCTGGTAACAATTCCTGGATATGCTGGCAGATTTTCGAAAATTTTATTTGATGCCATATAATGATCGACTAAGGAGTACTTATAGGCATAGAATAAATTATCTAAAGATCCTAATCATAAAAGGTATCAAATATATTTTATTCATAATTATACCATTTAGATGAAATTTAGTCTATCACTTACCACATAACAGATTCAATCATGGATAAATTAAGATATGGATAAACACATCTGAATTTTATCCTAAAACGTATATATCAAAAATGTAATATATATTTTTTTCATAAAACATAATTTTAAATTATCTCCTAATAACTAAGAGAAATATAAAATATTATATCATTTCATGAATCCTATTTAGGAAATCTAAAATAAATAAATATTATTCTTGCCTCAAAATTATAACAATAAAAATATAATCATAATAAGATATAAATAAACACATAAAAAATCAAAAATATTCCCCATAATCATATTCCCTAACAACTTTACTTTCCTGACAACCAAACGGGCTCTATATTCTTTCATGAATCCTATTTAGGAAATCCAAAATAAATAAATATTATTTTTGCCTTAAAATTCTAACAATAAACAATATAATCATAATAAGATATAAATAAATACATTAAAAATCAAAAATAAATTTACACAACAAAAATGATTTGATGAAAAATAAGAAATTTTATTTTAATTTCTAAGGCGCGACTTACATGATTTAAGCATAAAATAACATGCATGAATATATATGCAGTGCATTTTATATTGGGGCGTTACTGAAGTCACATCAACACATCAATGAATTCAATGAAGTGATAGTATCTTTAATTTTGCAAGTCTTGCTCAATCTTTTCTTTACAAATCACAATCATAAGAAGGGTTAATATATATTAGCCAAAAATAATAAAACAAACACAACTTTAGCTTCTACTATACTAAAACACAAATATAGTCATTGTAGCCTACTTTTTTGTCTGCAACCAATTTTTTTGTTTGCTTTCCTTATATGTTCAAACAAGGTCCAATTATTGTAGGAACGATAGTCATCGACCCCCTTAGGCCTGTCCATCGGCCCTTCTGATATCCTAACTTTTGTAACGGCCCCCTTTCTTTCACCGAGAAAGAACACGTCCAATTATTGCATAGCCGATGGCCATCGGCCCTCTTTAGGCCCATCCATCGCCCTCATCGGTCCTGGTAATTGCTTGTGCTCTTGCAAGTGGCTCGGCCGATGGACGACCTCCTTCGGCCCCCCTTTCGGCCCTCTGCGTTTCTAACGAAAAAAGGTAATGTTGGCACAAATTTCTACAACACAAATCATTCACTGATTGAAGAGATGTGATGGAGAACAAAAAAGTATTAAAATGGCTAAAATTGGGTTTGTTTTATGCTAGGGGTGGGAGTAGTGCACCTCCCACTCCGGATTTTGACAAATGTATCTCTTGTCAAGATCTGGTGCACCTCCCACATTGATAATAAAGTAAGATATACACTTGTCAAAATTCGGGGTGGGAGGTGTACTACTCCACCCGTAGCATAAAACAAACCCTAAAATTGTATTTTATTTTAGTGTTAGACTATATTTGCTTTTCACATAATATATAGAGCTAGTAGTGCAAATGCCCCTAATAAGAATACAAGTCACTATAACATTGAAAATTAAAAAGAATATATAAAGTCAGGAAGAAAGTAAAGATCCCCGACTATATTGCAAATGGAAGCGGACGGTCATCGCTCGTTCGTACTAGACTCAAACCCTTTCATTGGGTGGGAAAAAGTAGAAACATCAAAGTAACCCACTGACTAAGGAGCTTGTGGGCCTCGCTTTGGCTAAAGCAGCCACAAAAGTGAAATGTAAATTTCGAGGAAATTACCACAGCTATAGGTTGATCTTGATAAGGGCCTCGACCCAAGTTGTTCATATAATCAATAACTGAATCAATGGCCTTCGTGATTGACAGAGACGAAATGTCCTCTACTGTAGTTGAGTCTGTGCCAAAGATGAATCTCCTCAAAATCTCAAAACAGCAAAACTATGAAAAAGAGGAACAAGAAGAATCAACTCCACCACCAAAGTCGCATGATGCTCCCATCGCTGCTTCCTACAACGATCAGATTCGGCCACTGCTGGACGCCGTGGACAGGCTGCGCCACCTCAAGATCATGCAAGAAGGCATCCAACTCCCCACCATCGTGGTGGTCGGCGACCAGTCTTCCGGCAAGTCCAGCGTCCTCGAGTCCCTCGCCGGCATCTGCCTCCCCCGCGGCCAAGGCATCTGCACCAGAGTGCCGCTCATTATGAGGCTCCAAAATCATCAAAACCCAGAACCCGAACTCTCCGTCGAGTTCAACGGGAAAACTGTTTACACTGATGAAGCAAACGTGGTTGATGAAATCATCTGCTCCACTCAACAGATCGCGGGAAAAGGGAAAGGGATTTCAAACACCCCTTTGACTTTGATCGTGAAGAAGAAGGGTGTTCCTGATCTTACTATGATCGATCTACCGGGAATTACTCGAGTTCCGGTACATGGCCAGCCGGAGAATATCGCCGAGCAAATTTCTGATATTATAAAGGAGTATATTACCCCGGAAGAGAGCATCATCTTGAATGTAATATCAGCGGGTGTTGATTTCTCCACATCTGAGTCCATCCGGATGTCTCAGCAAGTGGACAAGACCGGACAGAGGACTCTGGCTGTTGTAACCAAAGCTGATAAGTCGCCGGAGGGGCTGCTGGAGAAAGTCATCGCTGATGATGTTAACATAGGCTTGGGGTATGTCTGCGTGAGGAATCGCATTGGAGACGAGACGTACGAGGAAGCTAGGGCCGAAGAAGCTAAGCTCTTTGAGAGTAATAAACTGCTTTCAAGGATCGATAAGTCTATTGTTGGGATTCCTGTTCTGGCAGAAAGACTGATGAGGATCCAAGCCACTATTATTGTTAAATGTTTGCCTGAGATTGTCCGGAAGATCAACGACAAGCTCTCGGCCAACGTTGAAGAACTGACCAAGATGCCGAAACATCTGACCTCGATTGCTGAAGCAATGACAGCATTCATGAACATTCTTGGTTCGGCTAGAGAATCTTTGAGGAAGATCTTGTTGCAAGGAGAGTTTGATGAATATCCTGATGAGGCTGATATGCATTCTACTGCTATAGTCGCTGAAATGCTAAGCAAATACTCAAAGGAGTTGCAGTCTGCAAATTCTGAGCACAACGAGGATTCTAGCAACAACTTTTTGGTTGATGAGATGAAGGTTTTGGAGGAAAGCAGATCAATCGGGCTACCAAATTTTATCCCGAAATCTGCATTTCGTACCTTGCTTGCGAAGAAGGTGAAAGAGATATCCGTGATGCCCTTTGAACATGTGGAGAAGATATGGAGCTACATACAAAAAGTAGTAATCGCTGTGTTGCTGCAACATTGTGATAACTACCCTCAACTCATCCGCTCCACAAGAAGGTCTGCTCAAAATCTTATTGCAAGGAAGAAACAGCAATCAATTGAGTGGATAAGCAATATGGTTGAGATGGAGAAGCTCACGGATTACACGTGTAGTCCTGAATACTCAAGTTCATGGAGTAAGCTGATGGCAGAGCGGGATGAATTCATGAAGAGGGTCAGTGGCGCTTATCCATTGGGGGCGATTAGTAAATTCGGAGAAATTAACATTGTCCATCTGTGGAATGTGAATGTTGAGGTTCTGGAAGGAGCCTATGATTTGAAGATGAGGATGACTTCATACTGGGATATAGTTAGAAGAAGAATGGTGGACAACATGGTTCTGCATTTGCAGTTCAGCATTCAAAATCTTGTTAACAGGGAGATGCAGAAAGAGATGATTAATGAGTTGATGGGGCCTCAAGGGAATGGGTTGGAGAAGATGTTGGAGGAGTCGCCTTCAGTTTCCGAGAAAAGGAAGAAGCTCCACAGCAGCATCGAATTGCTCAAGGAGTCCAAGGATGTTGTTGCCAGCATCATAGATAACGTTGCCGTCAACGTTGACTAAGTTTGGAGGAATGCTTATTATGTGTGCATTTATTATGGATGCCTAGTATGTTTAGTTTCCATGAATGCAGCTGTGTTGCGTCTGCTGCCTATATGTTTATGTTTTGGATGTTTATATTTGTTTGCATAAGAAGGCTTTTCTTTTGATCTTCTAGGAATCATAATCATTAAATTCCATACAATATGTTTCTAGAATCTATCCCTACTTAATAATTTACTCGGTCACTCATAATTATTTCATGTGATAATTGTGGTTATCTTAGACTACGAATAATCATGACCACCTAAATATCCAATCAATCCAAACATTTTAATATTTAATTAATTTCTCTTTCCTCTCTATACTTCATTTTATTTTCAACCCAACAATTTTTATTTTTTATCATTTATCCCTAACTACCCCAACCATGCCCCACCAACTATATATTTTATATATTCTAATTATTTTATATGTATATGATTATATATTAATATTAATTATTTAAATTTTAAAGATGCAAAAATTAACTGAAATTGTAGAATTTTTTCCAAATATGCTCGATCAAGTTGTCTCGAAGATCTCTGTGTGCTTCTCTATTCTCAAGTTGTGACTTGGTTGTCATATGACTAGTTAGGCTTGCAATCCTTTATGTAGAGTATGCAAAATTATTATTTTTCGCTCCATCTCAAGTTCGATGATTACTCCGACTAACTTGATCTTGTATAAATTCTGTGGGATCTTAATAGTTTAAATAAGTGCTTCTTTCATCCTCCACAATCATGTTATGCATGATGATGCAAGCTCTCTTTATTTTTCCCATATCACGATCCCAAATAAGACATGGATGATTGATAAAAGCGAAACGAGCTTGTAGAACGCCAAATGCTGGCTCAACGTCTTTTCGTGGAGCCTCTTTATGTAGTGCAAATAGTTTATACTTTCGAATGAGAGGAGCTTTAATAGATTTGATAAATGTTGCTCATTCAGGATATATATAATTAGTGAGATAATATCTCATATTCTTCTGGTGACCATTTACGACGTAACTAACCTTCGGTGCTCAACCTTCTAAGACATCAAAAAGAGGAGATTGATCAAGTACATTGATATCATTTCTCGAACCTGTTGTTCCAAAAAATGCATGTAAAATCCACAAATCCTGAGATGCAACTACTTCTAGAATGATTGTGGGTTTGCCGCTTCTTCCAGAGAACTGCCCCGCCCAGCTAGTAGGACAATTTTTTCATTCCTAATGCATGTAGTCAATAGTGTCCAACATACCTGAAAAACCGCGTCGTTCTCCTAGATGGAGTAGGTACGCCATGTCTTGGGGAGAAGACTTTCTAAGGTATTCGTCGTCGAAGTTGGAAATTACACCATCAACAATTTTTTTGTGTGATTTCCTTATGAGTTGGCCGCTCATCCGTAAATATTCATCATGCAAGTCTGTTGATGTGACGTATGCCAACGCCCTCATAGTGTAGAGATAATGTAAATAATGTAGAGAGATTTGATAAAGATTGTATATTTAAAGTAAAGAAAGTTGACATTCACGGGTGAAAGCAAAGATCGAAATCAAGCATTATTGCATCGACAAAAGTGATCACAAGTGAATAAAAGAATGTATTATTGGAAGCATTACGACCAAAGTGATCCCGTGAAGAAAATTGTTATTATATGGATCCATGATTATTAAAAGAGAGATTGAGATTTATACTAAATAATGGAATGAGAGAAAATTAAGGTTTTTTAAGATGTGAATAAGTAGAGCAATATTGGGCTCTATTTATAGAGAATGAAAAATCATGAATTTTGATATAATTTTTATTTATTTTTATAATATATATTATAAGATATATTTATTTTCTATTTAGAAAAAAATATTAAGAGCCAATGTGATGATGCCAAGTGGCAACACCCCATTGGCCAATGCATATGTAACCACCTGGTAGGTTTTTTGATATAAACCCACCATGGTCGGTTTTTTCTTCTCCTCTCATGTATTTCTATTTTTTTTTTGCTTCAAATACAAAAATCAACCCGCCCAGGTTGATTTTGCAAGGGATAATCATAGTCTTATGGTCATATAATAAACCGAGCTTAAGTTTATTTGCCCTTTGTGAGTAAAAGGAGCAGTTATGGACTTCTTTAACTATTTAAAAGTAAATGAAACACATTTGCTGAATTTCTCAAAAAAAAAAAATGGTTAAATGCATACCCCCGAACTATTAATTTTTTTTATGTTTCCCTATAAACTATAAAAATGTACAATTTTCCCTCTAAATTATTGATTTTATGCACTTTGTTCCCTCAACTATGAAAGTATCCAATTTGCCTCTTGAACCATCTAATTTGTTGCGCAAGAATAAAATTTTAGAAAACATTTCGTAATACAAGTGCAAAGTTAAGACTAATGTCATCTTGGATTATCAATACGAAACCCCCAAGTGGAGATTCAATTCCAGAACCTAAACAACACAGTTGAGAGCTCCGTGACTGGAAAAAGGGAAGGTCCACCAATGATTGATAGGCCATTCCTCACTTCTGTCTCTTGATCCCTCATTCCACTGATGGTTGTTACTAATTACTAGTATTGTGTGATAAATCAATTAGCCTAAATTTGCACGTATGATCGAAAACTTTTGTTGAGATATTTTTTTTTTTTTGCAACAAATTAGATAGTTCAAGGGGAAAATTATACATTTACATAGTTCAAGGGGAAACACAAAAATCTAATAGTCCCGTGGGAAAATTGCACATTTTCATAGTTTAGGGGGCAAAGTGCAAAAAACTATTAATCTAGGGTATTTTATGTGTTTAACCCTCCAAACTAATGCCTACGAAAATATATATAAAGCTAAACCTCTTCAAATTAATATTTTCAGGACCATGAGATTTTATTATTTTAGAGAGATATTAATTTCATTTATAAATTAATATTTATTAATTTAGAGAGAGTTTTCAAATTTTAACGAAATCAAATTTTAAATAGATAATAAAAGAAGTTAAAATTTTATTTAGATATCATATTTAATGTCATTTAACTATTTACTATCTAGAAATAATTAACTATATTAATTTGTTCAGAAATAATGAATTTATTCACTTAAAAAACAAGTACAATGATATTGTTAAAATTCATTTACCATGAAGACTAACAACACTGAAGATAATAAAATTCTAAAATTTTGAAGGACTAGTTACCCGCAAGGAATCACTTATTGTGATTATGACTCTTCATAGTTTTATGGTATAGTTCGAGAAAACAACACCAGAGCAATTTGATGCAATTTACTAAAAAAAATGAGAAAAATTATTATCTTTTGAGTTTGATTATTTTTTATACTGGCCCGAGTTGGGATCGGAGAAAAATATTATCTTAGAGAAGTTATTAATTTACCGAGTATTAAATTATAGAGGTTCTATTGTATTTCCAAAATGATCTTCTATTACACCCGGGTGGACTTTTATAGTACACAAAAACTAGGGTGCAACCAAGACCTGCGACCCAAATCCGCAATCTGGTTGCAAATCTTTTTTATTTATGTTTTTTTCAATTTTTATTAAGGATGGAATTGTCATATATTGTGAACAACAATATCATTTGTTTCGAAACATAAATGTAATTTTCGTATTGAACGTCTTTTATGTTGAAACAAAACTGGCATTTGTAAAGTATCTATTGTTTCAAAGTAAAGTGTCATTTATTGAGTATTAATTATTTTGAAAAAAAAAGTGACTTGTTTCGTAAAAGTGTCATTTGTTTAGATAAGTGTCAATTATTTTAAACAAAAGAGTCATTTTTTATGAAAAAAAATATGTCAGTTGTTTTGAACAAAAATATCATTTGTTGAGTATCAATTGTTATGATATAAATGCATATCAGTGATGGTAGAACTTGTTAAAACGAAAAATAAACTTTTTTCGAAATAAATAATACTCAGTAAATGACATTTTTGCTCAAAACAAGTGACACTATTATTCTCAACAAAAGACTCTACAGTCCTTAAAAAAAAAAACAAAAGTTGAGAAAAAAAAAAAGAAAGAAAAAAGAGGAGGGGAGTTGTTGGTGTTCGGGCCTGCCGCACATGTGGCCATCTCTTTATAATGTTATTATTATTTTTGTGATCAAATGTTTTGAACTTGTATGTCGAAATTAGACCTTGACTAGAAATTATTTATTTGTTTTTATTATTTTAGTCATTCACTCAAATATCCTCTATTGTTTATAAAATTTGAATATGAGAAATAATTATGTTGCCTAATGGCTAGTTTTATTGGATTCAATATTATTCATCAAAGTGCGTTCATAACATATGTGCTCGTCATTCTCAAATGCTCTTACCTTTGTTTGGTTGGAGGGATTTGAGAGAAAAGAAATTGGAAAGAGGGAAACAGGAGAGCAAATAGAATTTTACATCATTTGTTTATGAGAGAAAAGGAATACAGGGATAAAAAATCTTGGGATGTGATTTAGCATTAGACTGATTAAATGCTTAGAAGTTTTGGCTGATCTCAAAACCCTAATTTGGTTTGTGAACTATTGAATTGTAATTGTAATGCCTTAGTCTCTGAGAGTTTCAGACTCAGTAGACATTCCTTCAGCATGGTTCAGGCTCCAAGTTATGTCTGCTGATCCTTTAGTAGACTATCCCCCTCAGTACCATAGTGTGAAGACTCAGTAGTGCTGGACTCAGCAGGAGCAACATACTGAGAGGTATTCAGACTCAGTAGTGCTAGACTCAACAGGAGCAACATACCGAAAGGAGTCAATAGAAATGGACTCAGCAGGAGCAGTTCACTGAACTCAGAGTTGACCTTCAGTAGAGTTGGACTCAGCAGAAGTATACTACTGAACCCAGGTCAGACTCAGCAACGGTCTGACAGTCTCCCTGATTGTCAGATGATCTTAAATGTTAAATCAGTAGAGTCATACGAGGTTATCAGAGAAGTCAGCTTCAGTATCTGCCTAGAAGTCTATTTGTCTCAACTACTTTCTACACCTCGACCAATGACGAGCAGCCAGCTGTCAAAGTTCTGATAAAAGATGCAAGTCAACCCCTTTCCAGAAATGGAGGAAAAGACTCTGCAAGATTCCTTGAAAGAGCCGTTAGCTACCCAAAGAGTGTGACACGTGGATCGTTCGTCTCCAACGGGTCTATCCATGGCGTACCTCTATAAATGGAGGGAAAATCAAATCGCATCGACACCAACACGAGAACAACAACGAGCGATTACGAGCAAAAATGAACAAGTTTTCGAAGCTTTCCGCAAGAACTTCAGAGGTACACTAAAAGCGAAAGGCGACATCCTTGCTCGAGGGAACCAAGCTGAATTAGAATCAATAGCCTCTAGTATCCAAGTGATCGAACACGAACCCAGAGAGATTATTCCTCACTGTTCATCACTCTCGAAGCCACCTTCTTGTTCCCTTCCCTCTAACCTAAGCTCCGCTGAATACATCCATAGCTTAGACTCGAAGGAGTTCATTCTTGAACTGTTTTTATTGTTAAGAACTCCTTCATTGTTGGAGAGTTTGTCAAACACTTCAGTTTGATCCTTGTAAACTGGGACTTGCTCAGTATAATCCTCAAGGCCAGTGTTTGTCCACTGCACAAACCAACTGAGACTAACTCAGTATAATAAAATAGTCTCCTGATTTTTTCGGGACTGTGGACGTAGGATTGTTTGATATACGAACCACTTTAAAATCGCTGTGTTCTGTTTTTACTGTTGCATTGATTACTGTTCATAACTGAAAACTGCTTTACAAAATCATACAACAGAGTTTCAGCAAAGCTTAAACTGAATGCACTAACTTACTGAAACAGTTTTAATAAAAACGTTTTCAAACTCAACTGAATCGGGCCTACACTTTTCCGCACTCTACTGAACTCTTATTGAACGGTACTGAATTCTGACATCAGTCAGCTAGCAGGCCTCAGTATAGTCAGTCACTCTGTCCACGTGATCCAGAATAGCTTGCTTGGTCTACTGAACTTGTTCAGCAAGGTACTCTCCTGAATAGGACTGTTCGCGTTTTAAGTTGAGAAAATTTTCAAATGTATTCACACCCCCCCCCCCCAACACCTGAACGTTTATCTCGGGACCAACAAAAAATAATGGGACCCACTTTAAAAGTGCGGGGAAAATAAATTTTGTAAAGCCAATGGGAATTCTAGCCTTGATAATATTTCTCATTTTTATTTATTTTAAGGTATCTTTATCTTTTCGAATGTAATATTATTCCTCTTCTCTTCAATTTCTTTTCTTTTTTTTCTCATACCAAACAATCTCACCTATGTTGTCTCTTCACTTTCTCTCTCACCTTTCTTTCCTCTCATTTTCTCCACTCAACCAAACATAGGCTTGTTCAGTTCATTTACGATATCAATAACGTACTAGATAAGTAGATAACACAAGCCTTAAGTGGGTGTTTGCATCTATTTATAATTTCCAACTTATAACTTAATTTATGGAGAAGTTCAAAAAAGAGTATTTGGTTAGATTAAAATCTCAAATAATCTCTAAATTTATTGTAAAAGGGTGTAAGTTTCATAAGTTGGTCCAACCCAAGTTATGGAGATTATGTCATTTTGGTAATGTTGTAGAAGTTGTTATTTAACAATCCAGTCCCACTAAAAGAAGTATATCTGAAAATTACTCTTTAGTCAACTATTAATTCTTTTAAATAATATATTTAAATAATTTTTTTATCACGCTTAAACTTTATGTAACATTTATATTGATTCCAAATATATCTTAAATTACATTTTTTTAAATGTATTTAATATTTATATTATAAATCATATATAGGCTTCATCTAGATCAAAGATTGGGAATTATGTAAATTAGGAAGTGAGTGTATTTTAGACTAAGGGTGAAATGGATATTTTTGATTTCAAATGTTATTGTTAATACGTTAAAAATTATGGCAAACACTATTTTTTTCAATTTTTTCTATTTTTAAGCAGTTTTCGAAAACCGCCTCACAAATACCAAGGTGGCTTACATTCCCAAAAGGGACATTAGTCTACAAAACAGAAGACATATCATTGAACTTAAATGCTGAGTTACTGGCATTCGCGAGGTTAAGTGCGATTCTTGCATCGGTGACGGCAAAAATGACAGCAAGAGTTAGATTTGGAAAAGTCGGCGTTGGAGTCGGGACAGACACCGATGAGACGACATTTCCAGAGGAGGCAATGACGTCGGAAACAGCGGGGGTGGTGGCGGAGATAGCGGCATTGGCGGCAGGTGTGGCAGTCGCGACATTGTTTGCGGCGGCTGCAGCGTCGGAGATGGTGGCAGATGAGGAAGACATGTCGCAGCAACTTAGGTAAAGTAAGGTACGGATTGATATTTCGTCTTGCGAGTGTTGTTCACAGAAGTTGTTATCACAATTCGAAGAAAATAGTAAGTCGAAAAAGCAAAACAGAATGAACAAAACTGAAACTTCGTCGAGTCGAGGAAGGCTTTCCGGCGTATTGTCTCCAAAGATGAAACGACGAACGTCTCGAAGTATTGCAGCACCACAGAACAACGAGCACCGGCGAACTGGACATCCGGCGAGGGCAGAGCTGCTGGACAACTAGAGCTAAGAGATTCAGAAGAAATGCTTGACGTAATTAGGTGCAAGAGGAGCACTGCACCACGAGTGAGCCACCCACAAGTAGCCTACTGTGCCCAATTGCAAAAGCCCAACCGACAAGGCCCATGGACAAGCCCACGGGCCACCCAAAGGACCAACTGCCAAGATCGAAGTCCAAGTCCAAGGACAAGGACACGGATACGGATACAGACCAGAGCCGAAGTCGGAGCCGGAGCTGAGGCCGGGGCGGAGCACGGGCGCGAGCGCGGTGCGGCGTGGCGCGCCGTGCCGCGTCTGAGGCGGTCGACGAAAAAGCTCGCGCGCATGAGCGTGTGTTACCCAAGCCCACCACAGGTCACTTTGTTATCTCCTATAAAGTGGTAGAGACTTAAATACCACAACAAACATTACATATTAATAAATGTGGGACGTTGATTAATGTAATAAATCTCCAAAACCCGAATAAGGTAAGTTTCTCCACTTTAGGTAGCGTCTTCGTTTTTCCCCCAAAACTTCAAGCCACTATTTCTCACTCACCGAAAATCGGAATCGAGGAATTAAGCACACTACAATTGTCTACTCGAAACGTAGATCGATGCTATATATCTTAATTCACAAATCGGATATGTATCGAGGCTCGAAAATGTGATCAAACGGGCTGCATTTTACCCAAATCAAATTAGCATTAAATACCAACATAATTTTCAAATATATATATATATATATATATATATATATATATATATATATATATAGGGGAGAGTTCAAATAAAAACACCCCTTAGAGTGAGAAATAAGAACAATTTTAAGTCTTTAGATCTTGAAAATAGATGGCCAAGATTAAATTTGGTGTTCAAATTGGCGAAATGCACTATTTAGTATAAATTTCTTCATAAAGGTCAAACAAGTAATTTTAATTTTATTAAATCCCTAGAAACCCTATAAAATATTCATATAATATTTCCTCTTTTCAAAACCGCCGTCCCCATTCGTCTCTTCAAAACCGCCGGCTTCCATTCTTGTTATAGGTTTTGGTGTTCTTCGACAACTTATTTTTCTTTTTCTTGTCGTCGGCAGCAGCATCGGCGTCATCATTCGGGTGGTTCTCCGCGCCTTCGGCTTCTTCTTGATTGATTTTTTCTCCACTGTTGGAGTTTTCTCTGCTTCTTATCTAGTTTTTTCTCTCCTTTTTTTTTACATTGGTTTCAATACGCAATTACCTCTAGATTTCTAAGATTTGTGCAATTTATTGTACATATCATTGATACTATTACAGGATTACTATTATTTGTAAATGAGCCATAGATTTCTATATTTCATTTTTAGTTTATTGAGACTATTACACGATTTCTATGATTCGTGCATTTTTTTCAAGTTAAAATGAATGTTTGCAAAATTATTTCATTGTTTATATGCATGTTTTATAGAGTATGCACAATTAATTCATATATTATGAACGTTTTATGGATTTTATCTGCACTATTACACGATTTAGATGAGTTGTGCATTTTTTTGAGTCATAATAAAAGTATACACAATTAATTCAATTTTCATGCACATTTGGCAATTTTATATGCACTATTACACGATTTTGCTCAATTTTGGGGAAAAAAACGCACATTTACATTCGAGAATATGCACAATTAATGAGAACAAATTGCACAATTACTGGGAAAAATATGCACAAGTAAATGTTAAAATGCACAATTACTTTGGAAAATATGCACAAGTAACGGAAAAAAAAAATATGCACAAGTAACGGAAAAAAAAATATGCACAATTAATGGAAAAAAATATACACAATTAATGAGAAATGAAGAAAAGATGAAACTATTAATGAAAATCTAGAACGAGACTTATATCTGGGACAAGACTTAGTGAAACTATGTACAATTAACCATAGTTCTTGTAAAATCTTGAACGAGATTTTGTGATATTAACACATGGAAGATAATTAACGAAAATGACGGTTACAAAGAAAAGAAAATAAGATAAAAAAATTAATAGATTGTGCAAGATTACAAAAATAACCTTAGTGCAAACTTTTGGCCTTTATGGTGCATTTCGGGATTTTAAGTGATGACAATATCTGGAGCGTCGAATTACTTGATCAAATGGTTATAAATTGTTCCTATTTCTTACTCTAAGGGTGTTCTCATATGATTCCCTATATATATATATATATATATATATATATATATATATATATATATATATATATATATATATATATATATATATAAGAGTAATATTCTAAATGGACTTTGATCAATTAAATTTAATAAACTTACTAGGGATATGATAAGAAACACTGAACCAAAAACTAAAGAGGAAATGACGATTTTAGTCCTATATCTTTCTAGTAGTGGCAATTTTGGTCCTTTAATTATTTTTCCGGCGATTTTGGTCCTATTTTTTTTTAGCACTTGCGGTTTTGGTCCCATATCTTCTTAATACTTGCGGTTTGGTCCCGTAACTTTTTATACGGCAATTTTAGTCCCGTAACTTAATTACCTTACTATTTTAGTCCCATATATTTTTATACGTCATTTTTGGTCCCATAACTTTTTAATACCAGTAATTTTGGTCTCATAACTTTTTGTGCGATTATTTTATGAGATGGTGAATTTGCTCCCCTAATCAAATTAGTCCTCACGCATGACATAAAATCAAAAACATGACATAAACTAAGCCAAAAACCACTCTAACAGAGTGTAAGATCATATTAAGACTAATCCTTCATAGTGCAACTAATACAATTTGCCCAAAAACATATAACATATCACCATCAACAAGTCTATTCCATGCATCTAATGAAACTAGTCAGTTTAGCAGAGGCTTTTAATCATATCAAACTATACGAAAACATCTGCATATTATGCACATAAATCATCACTTCTTCAAGCAAGACTTCTTTCCAATTGGCTTTTTCATCTTTTCCATTGCTTTGGATAGATTTGATAAAGTTACAAATTGTTTTCCTCTCACCATGACAAAAGGCTCACTTGAAGTAGAATCTTGATATTTCTTCATGCCACCTGCTCATTTTCAAATTTGTTGTGAAGGTAAAGGTCCACGGACATACACAGAGGATTGCGAAGGATATTATGTTCTTGTGCATAATGTTTCTTCGCATGACATCTCATTCGAACTTGAATTTGACATGATAGGTGGAAGCACAACATGTCTCCTTACGAATTAAAAAACTAATCAAAGAAAAGAAACTAATAATCAAGATCTTACCGCAAAAGCTAATAAAGGAGTAGCTGCAAAGAGAGTGCCGAGTATATGTCTGTTTTGTGTTCATGGCCATAGTCGCATTTTTTTTTGTAACCTATCATTAAAGATATAAAATGTGAGAATAATGCTTGATTGAGAAGAGTAAGGTAACAATTATACTATACCGGAATTTTTTTCTACGAAACCGAAACTACGAAGAATCACCAAATATGTTTTGCGAACTACTTGACTCAATATTTGTGATTTGATCAACTGTTAGCTGATTTAAATGTCTCACTTCACCTTCAAAGTCTTCTTGAACAATATTTGAAAATACCCCTTCAAGTGTAAACTCTCCATCTTGTAGTTCATTACATGAAGCGGCAACCTCAAAATTATCTTGAACTGCGGGAGGAATTGCATGATCTTCGTTCAAGCACATCATTTCAAGCACCTGCACCTTCGATTCATTTTGAACCACCGATGAAAATGCATCAAGAAAAGCTTGATCCTCATCATGTAGTTCTTGTTGTTCCTTCTCAATTTTCTTTGACTGTTTTAGTTGGAATGTCTTGATATTATGCCCAACTAAACCACAAAAACTACATTTTAATGATGATTGCATTCTTCTTCTTTTCAATTGCACATGTGTTCCTATTTCTAAAGCATCTTTTTTCCTCCGTTAGATTCGTCTTGACCTTTTTTTCTTGCTTTACAAGGCCTACCTGCCATTTTTCCAACAGTTGGAGGTAATGGCGGAATATAACAGGTCTCGGTCCATAAGCCAACATCATGGATTCCATAAATAGCTGGAGCATATATTCATTTGTATGTCTCAATCTTATATAAAGGATGCATAAATCAACTGGTGTTGGTCCCGAGGTAAACGTTCAAGTGTAGAGGGGGGGGGGGAGGGGGGTGAATACACCTGAAAACTTTTTCTCAACTTAGAACGTAAATAGTCCGATTAAGGAGATTGTCTGCTGAATAAATTCAGTAGACCAGACAAGCTGTTCTGGATCGCGTGGACAGAGTGAGTGACTATACTAAGGTCTGGTAGCTGACAGATGTCAGAATTCAGTACCGTTCAGTAAGAGTTCAGTACCGTGCAGAATAGTGTAGGCCCAATTCAGTTGAGTTGAAAATGTTTTTAATAAAAACTGTTTCAGTAGATTAGTGCACTCAGTTAAGCTTTTCTGAAACTCTGTTGAATGATTTTGTAAACGGTTTTCAGTATGAACAGTAAATCAATGCAACAATAAATGAACACATCGATTTTAAAGTGGTTCGGATATCAACAATCCTACGTCCTCTGTCCCGGAAAGATCAGGAGGCTATTTTATTATATTGAGTTAGTCTCAGTTGGTTTGTGCACTGGACAAACACGACCTTGAAGATTATACTGAGCAAGTCCCAGTTTACAAGGTTCAAACAAAAGTGTTTGAAGGATTCTCCAATAGTGAAGGAGTTCTTTACAATAAGAACAGTTCAAGATATGAACTCCTTCGGTTGTAAGATGTGGATATTTCAGTGGAGCTTAGGTTAGAGGGAAAGGGAACAAGAAGATGCTTCTAGAGTGAAGAACAATGAGGAATAATCTCTCTGGGTTCGTGTTCTATCACTTGGATGCTAGAGGCTTTGATTCTATTAAGCTTGGTTCCGTAGAGCAGTGTAGTCGCCTTTCGCGTTGTGTATTTCTCTAAAGTTCTTGCGGAAATCTTATGTTCTGTTCGTTCGATGCTCGTATATCCGTATCGTATCTCTATCGATTTAATTTTCCCTCTATTTATAGAGGTGAGCTATGGATAGATCCGTTGGAGACGAACTGTCCATGTGTCACTCTCTTTGGGTAGCTAACGGCTCTTTTAGAAATCGTGCAGAGTCTACCCTCTTTTTCAGGAAAGTAGTTGACTTGCAGCTTTTACCAGAACTTTGACAGCTGGCTGCTTGTCATTGGTCGAGGTGTAGAAAGTTGTTGAGATATTCGGATTTCAAGGCAGATACTGAAGCTGACTTCTCTGATGTGTACAACCTCGGACAACTCTACGTATTTAACATTAAGAGCCTTCTGACAATTAAGAAGACTGTCAGGCCGTTGCTGAGTCTGACCAGGGGTTTAGTTGTATACTCCTGTTGAGTCCAACTCTACTGAAGGTCGACTCTGAGTACAGTGAACTGCTCCTGCTGAGTCCAGTTCTACTGACTCTTTCGCATATCTTGCTCCCGCCGAGTCCAACACTATTAAGTCTTCACTCCATGGTATTGAGGCGGATGGTCTACTGAGGGTACAACAGACAGAACTTTTAAGCCTGGACCATGCTGAAGGAAAGTCTATTGAGTCTGAAACTCTTAGAGACTAAGGCGTTACAATTACAAAGGAATGGTTCACCTATCAAATTAGGGTTTTGGGATTAGCCAAATCTTCTAAACAATCTACTGCTGAATCATCTCCCAACAACTGGATCTAAACATAAAGTCCAAATGGCCTGTAAAGCATGAGTGCATGGAATGCCCATCATTTGCCATTTCCTATACGTGCAAGTGTTATCCACAAAGCTAACATTATACTGGAACTTTTGCAAGTGGCTGACTGTTGTGCCTTGAAAGTGGTAGTCATCACACATGATTACTGAATACGATCCAACCTTCTCCATATTTTTTTCAAGAATCTTCTTGGCTTGTGGACAAATTACTCCCTTCCATTTTTCATTGGCTTCAACCCTATTTTTCTGCAATCTCTTCGTCAAGCACTCTCTTATCATCTCCAACATGGTTAGAATGCATTGTTCTCTAGCTTTCCTTAGCATGGAATTAAATGATTCACAACCATTGTTGAGAGTCATGTCACACATGGACCATGTACTTAAATGAGCCGTACTCCATTATGGTGGAAGTTAATTTGCTAACCATTCAATAACTTTTGGGTCCAAAGCTTCAAGTTCTTTCATAGCTAGATCAAAACAATCAAGAGCAGTTGCATTTGAAGCTTTGTACAAGGCGATATTATAAGCATCACCCCTGAAACCAATACTGACCATGTTCTTACATATGTGTCGTACACAAAATCTATGCTCTGCTCCTTCAAAAACACATGCAAGTGCTTGAATCAATCCCTTTTGTTTATCTGAAATGAATACAACAGTTAGTAAGACACCTTTACATGGTTCTGAGAGATGGGCTCCATCAACACCTAAGAATTGTCTACATCCAGATAAAAAACCATGTTTCGGAGCACCAAAGCGTACATAGAATCCCCTAAATCTCAACTCACCAGAGCTATCATCAGTATCTAGTATTATTGTTTAATCTGGATTTGTCCTCAACAACTCATCTTTCTAGTCCCAAACTTTTTGTATTGCTCAGTAGGATCAGCTTCAAGTAGTATCAAGGCCTTCTTCTTAGTTCTATGAGCTTGATACCAAGAAATATCAACTCCTAGTTCTTCAACCTTATCAAGCCTCCATCCCTCTATGTTTCTATTGGCATCATTTCTGAAATTGGTTAATAACTTATCAACTAAATATGTTAACACATTCTTGCATTTCATTATTTTACAACAAATGTGGTCAGGGTTTGTTGGTCCCGAGAGTAAACGCTCAGGTGTAGGGGGGGGGGGGTGAATACACCTGAAAACTGATTTCTCAACTTTAAACGCGAGCAGACCTTTTCAGGAGGGTGCCGTACTGAACAAATTCAGCAGACCAAATAAGCTGTTCTGAATCGCGTGGCAGAGTGACTAACTTTACTGAGGTCTGCAGGTTGACTAGAGTCAGAATTCAGTACCGTTCAGATAAAGTTCAGTAGTGCGGAAATGTGTAGGCCCAAATTCAGTTGAGTTAAGAAAACGTTTTTAATAAAACAGTTTCAGTATGTTAGTACAGTCGATTAAGCTTGCTGAAACTCAGTTGAATGATTTTAAAGATATTTTCAGTATGCACAATAATCAATGCAACAGTAAATAATGAACACAGAACACAGACAATTTTTAAAGTGATTCGGATCCAACAATCCTACGTCCACTGTCGCGAAAGATCAGGCGGCTATGTATTATACTGAGATAGTCTCAGTTGGTTTGTACACTGGACAAACACTGGTCTTGAGATTTATACTGAGCAAGTCTCAGTTTACAAGGTATCAAACTAAGTGTTTGAAAAACTCTCCAACTATGAAGAAGTCCTTTAGAATAAGGATTAGTTCAGATATGAACTCCTTCATCTAAGCTATAGATATGAACAACTGAGCTTAGGTTAGAGGGATAGGGAACGAGAAAGTGGCTTCTAGAGCGACGAACGGCTAAGTATGGACTTGGGTTCGTGTTCAGTCGATTGGATACTAGAGGCTATATAATTCTGGTTCAGCTTGGTTCCCTATGAGCAGGTATGTCGTCTTTAGCCGGAGATTACTTCTTCGAACTACTTGCGGAAGACTTAAGACGTTTGTGAGTTCCTCTTTGAATGCTCTGTGTTTGCAGTTCGCTTGAGTATCGTTGGTTCACTCGTGAGCTTCAATTTGAATTGTATCCCTCTATTTATAGAGTAGAGGTAAGGATAGATCCGTTGGAGACGACGATCCTTGTGTCTCTCTCTTTTGGGTAGCTAACGACTCTTTCGAAGTATGGTTGCAGTGTCCTTTCCCTCCATTTCTGGAAAGTTGTTGACTTGCAGCTTTTATCAGAATATGGACAGCTGGCTGCTTGTCATTGGTCGAGGTTCAGGAAAGTAGGTGAGATAGAATAGACTTCAAGGAGATCTAAAGCTGACTTCTCTCTTCCTCGTATGGACTCTGCTGATTGACTTTAGAGAATCCTGACAGTCAGAAGACTATCCAGCCGTTGTTGTGTTTGATCTCTATTCAGTAGCATGCTCCTGCTGAGTCAGCTCTACTAAAGATCAACTCTGAATTCAGTAACCTACTTCTACTGAGTTCAGTTCCACTGACTCCTTTCAGCATACTGCTCATGCTGAGTCCAGTATCACTAAGTCTTCTATTTCTGGTACTAAGGCAGGTAATCTACTGAGCGCCTGAACCAGATGAAGAGTGTCTACTGAGTCTGAAACCTCAGAGACAAACAAACAGGTTACAACTGAATAGTTCATCAGTCAAGATAGGGTTTTGGGATCTTCAACTCTTCAGTAAATATTCTGAGCATAGGGCTACTGAGTTATATCTCAACTGATTGTGAGAAGACTAAATCATCTCCCAACATTTTCCCCCTATTTGATGATGCAAAAACCTAACACTATGACTTATCAGAAACAGAGCTCCTTACAAGTATTACAAGTAGAATTAGTGAAGTTGTTCTTCAAGTCCTAGACTACTGAGGGAATCAGGGAAGAAATATCAGATGCTATACATAAAACTAATCAGCAATTTCCCCCTTTCTAACAACATTTCCCCCATCCAAGCAATCTAACAGATCAGAGTCTAACTAAGTAAAAACTGATAGAATATAACATTACTCAGTGAGTGTGTGAGTCAGTAATCACTTGAGTGATTCTGTGTGTTAAGCATAAAAAAAAACAAGGCCATATAGACAATAAGGAATTGTCAGGGCTAACAACAGTGATGCTTTATATATGAAGAATGGTCAGTACAGTTACATCAACTGCTATACTAAGGAAAGACAGAACATAAATTACAGGAAACACAGAACCTAACTATCATCTGAACTGCTTAATCCTATCTTTGAAGTCCTTTGATTTAGATTCAGGAAGGGGAAGTCCATACATTCTATATGTGATCTTCCTCAGCTTCAGTATCTTTGAAAAGTCTGCAGGATCATCTTCTTCTAAGCATTTGGCTTCAGCAGCATCTTTGATCTCTTTCTCAATTACCCCATAGTGAACAGAGCCATCTAATTTCAGTGGGGGCGGCATGATTCTTGGAGCTGGGACTCTGACATCGATCTTGTCTGCTATGGCCTTCTGAACTCTGGAAAATATTTCTACGTCGGTCCTCAAAAGCCATTCAACAAATACGACAGATTTGTGCTTTTCAGGCCAGTACCTCCATAAGTAATATCTCTTTACGTAATCAGCCTTCAGTGACTCCCACCTTTGAGTTCTTTCCCATGGCATCCATTCATCAACTCTTGGCCATCTGTGGAGTTTGAGGTCAGTAGGCTTCCTGAATCTTCTGTATCTGTAAGGAATGTCTGCCTTTTCAGGAATCCTCTGACTTGCTTCTTTTTCAGCTTTCAGCCTCAGAGCTTCTAAGTCTGCTAGTCTGAGCCTTTCTCTAGCTGCTTCTATCTGTCTTGCTTCTTCTCCTCTGTACAGATACCTCTCCATCTGAGCCCAAATCTCTTGCATTTCTAGGATCTTGTTCCTTCGAGGGGACATAAGACGGTACATGAGGTTCTTCTTCTGAATCAGCAGGAGTTGTGGATTTTTCTTTTGAAGTGCCCTGCCGACCGGTGTCGCTGCTGCTTCGCTCGCTCTGTTCTTTTTCCTTATCTGCCTCATCCCTCAGTTTCAGAGTTCTAGGAGGCGATGCGGGTCCGATCTTTCTTCCACCTGCTGGAGCCTTGGTTTTGCCTTTGGCTGGCTTCTTCTTTGGCTTGTTTGCAGCCTCAGCCTCAACAATTTCTCTTGCAAATTTTTCAACGGCAGCAATCTGAGCTTCTTCCTCCGGAGTAACATACCTTTTAGGTCCTTTCTTTTTATAGGGAGGGGTTGGAAGCGTCAGAATTTTCTTACCTTTTCCTGCAACTGGAGGAGGCAGAGGAACCTCATCCTCTTTTGACTCCTCTTCTGCGTACTCAGCGATTTCTTTCATAATGTCAGATGGAGTTTGGGTCGCCTGAGTAGCAGAGTCCTTGGGTCCTGAGCCGCTTGGGCCGGTCTCAGCAGACACTACATCGCCTGCTGCTGAGATACCCTGGGCCTCGCCAGACTGAGTTGAGGGACCAGTAGGAGCAGTTGGCAGACTCTGAGTTGCTCCTGCCACTGTCCTCACTCCTTTCGGTACCTTCAGTACCTTTCCTTCTTGTATCTTTCCTTTTCCTTCCCCCTTTTTGGCATCAATAAATACGCCAGGGGTGGGAACAGATACCTTCTTGTCCAGACTTTTGTATGATGCTGCTAAATCGTCTAAGGCATATTGCAGCTTAGTCAGTCGTTCATGCAGCTCGTTCCTCTCTTCAGTGAGTTGATCGCTATATTTCTTGTGAGAAGCGTCTGCTGCTGTCTGGATATCCTGCAACTGTTTATCCACTCTCTCTTCTATTGCCTTCTGAATAGATTGGAGCCTGAGGTCTGAGGCCTGAGAGATGGAGGAGACTGATTCAGTATGAGCTGTCTGGGCGGCATTATAATCTTCAAGAAGTTTTGCTTGGCTAGCCTGAATCATCTTTAGTTGCTCTTCGAAGTCGGCCCTTTGTGCGGCGAGTGCGTTAGTCAGGATACTGGAGAAATCAGGGGCAGGTGAGTTCTGAATGGTTGTTCTGAGCCCCTTGATTTCAGCACTCTGAGCCTGAGTGGTCTGCCTCCACATCTTGTGGACGGTATGGGCGAGGAGTCGGTTCTGAGTCCCTTGACTCCTCGGGGCCCTGGCCACTGACTTCGAGTGTCGGCTTCTCGGGCTGGGCGCTACCTCGAAGGCAGATTCAAATAGCAGCTGAGAAGGTTCTGCTGACTTCGAGGTACCAGCCGCCGACTGTCCTGGACCAAGGATGCTGAGAGGAGGTTCAACAGTAGATGTGGGAGCATCCTTGTCTAGTTGAGTTCCCTCATCAGGCTTCTCAGGGCCTGAATCACGGGGTGGGTCCTGACCATCGGGGTCAGACCCGTCTGAGGGTGCCGATGCTGAAATGGGTTGGCGGTCGTTCACCATGGCTAGCATGGCAGCCCTCAAGTCTTCTAAGGAGCAGACATTGGATGGCTCTGAGTAGCCAATCTTGCTCCTTATCAGTAGCTCCTCCTCGAGGAGCTGTTCACAGGAGTGGTGTTTGATTAAGCGGTTCAGATTGTGCCACTCCTGGAACCGGATCAGTATGTGGAGCCTAGCCTGCCTTGCCAGTAGGATGAGATCAGTATGGCTGGCTATCTCTGGGATCCTTTCAACAATCTCTCGGGAGGCTCTAGATTGAAGAGCAGAAGCCTCTATCACGATGGATTCTGACTCAGAAGCAGTCTCCGAATCTTCAACTTCTATGGGAGACGGCTGCTTCTCAGCAGAAGGTATGTTGGTCAGTAGTGGAACATCCTAAGGGCTCTGAGATGTTGGAATTGATTCAGCATGGACCCCTTGGTCCACTGTCTCCCCTCGCTTAGTAGAGACGACCTTCTCCACTGACGGAGTCTTCTCGGATGACTCAGATTCATCCCTCAGCTGCAGAGGTGGTTCAGCAACCACGACCTCTGGCACTACCTCCGGTACGACCTCACTGACTTTCATCAGCCTCTTGGTCGGAGTTTTCGGAGTAGATTTAGGAGGAGACCTCTTCTTAGTGGGAGTGGAGGTCTTCTGAGCTCCGGACTTGGGATCAGCAGGCCCTGATCTAATCCATGCGAAGGGCCGCTGCCCTGCTCTAGAACCGGACCTTCTTTGGGTTGAAGTATTGCTTGTCAGCAAAGGTGATGTTGTCCGTTCCACATAAATCTTCTATCATTACTGATAGCTTCAGTCCATATAATAGTTTTCCCTTCACAGCAAGGCGAAAACTTTTCTTGTCGAATTTGGCAGACTGCGTCATGAATTCTTTCAGGAAGAATTCTGTCCAGTTGATCTTTGCACGATCGTGTATGGCCATCATAAGCTAAAGTTTCGGCCTTAACACCTGATCAAAGGACCCGGCCTGACTCGTCAGCAACTGAGTCACTATATAGGCTAGTGCTCTGTACTAAGGAAGCATGGCATTCTTCGGGAATGCTGCTCTGAACGTGGTAGGCTTCCCACAGAATTCTGATAGGTATTCATCCATTAGGTCGTCTTTATAGGCTACGGTGTTGAATCCCTCACTGGGGAGTTGGAAGCTTCTCTGAAGGGCTTCTCTGATCGACATCTGTTTGATCTCAGAAATTGCACGGGAGGGGTCTCCAACTGAATGAACAATGTAACGGCAACGGATGTCCCCCTCAACTGATTCCGAGTTCAGATAGAGTTCAGCTATCTGGCGCGAGAGGAAAAATGATGGCTTCCTTGTCAGAAAACCGTCAAGGCCAGTCTCTCTGAGAGCGTAGAATATATCCTCCATGTAGTCGAGTTCACAAACATCGAACTCCATCATGGGCTCGCATGAGACTCGATCCTTTTCCAGGATCTCTTGCATATCGACAGGGATGTTTACGTGAGTTCCTGTCATATTCAGTAATCTGCAAGCATAATAGATCAGTATCGAAAAAAAATATAGAAGTTAACGTATACGTTACTGAAAGATCATAAAAAGTTTACCAAAGATTTTTCTGAGATTTTTGAACATAAGGTTGCAAGGAGGCAAGGATTTTCTCAGAAAAACTAGGGTTCGAAATATGCAGAGTAGAAATGGCGGTTTCTAAACTTTGAACGTGTATATATATGTTAAAGAAGATGAACAGTTAATAATCCACGATTCAGTTTGAAATAGCTTTTTGAGATGGATGGCCAGGATTCAGTGTTATAAAATAGGTAATGATCAATTTAGCCGCCTAAGTCAAAATACAGTTGTAAATAGCCAAAGAAGTAACTTGATACGACATGCATTAAATGCGCCACAGGGTTCAGCATACTTTACATAGAATGTCGTGTATTTAACGTAAACCGTTATATTAAATGACATTTTCTAAGGCATTGAATACATAGCTGAATCTGAGTCATAAATGCACTAAATATTTCATTGGCTACTGAGTCGAGATACGCAAACCTGTTAGCTGAACATCATAGTCAGCTGATACCTCGTGTAGATGGTTGTTGAGTCTCTACGTACTGAATTTACTTAGTACTGAGAGTGAACAATCCCCCTTGCTGAATGCTCCTCTCCTGAATCCACTTACTGACCGGAGTCAGTAGGGTCCAGCAGACCTAGCTCTAGTGAAAGTTCTCTAAATCTGGCTTCAGCTAGAGGTTTGGTTAGTATATCTGCCCTTTGGTGGTCAGTATGGATCTTTTCCATCCTGATATCCTTCTTTTCGACATGATCACGAATGAAGTGGTGTCTGATGTCCACGTGCTAGCATCTTGTATGAAGTACAGGATTCTGAGTGATTGCAATTGCACTGGTACTGTCGCAGAAGATCGGCACTTCATTCTGAAAAACATTATAGTTGCGTAGCTGCTGTCTCAGCCAAAGGATTTGGGCGCAGCAACTTCCGGCAGCCATATATTCAGCTTCAGTAGTTGACGTCGCTACTGAATGTTGTTTCTTTGAGAACTATGAAATTAGCTTACGGCCAAGGAACTGACACGTTCCAGAAGTTGACTTTCGGTCAATTTTACATCCTGCATAGTCAGCATCAGAATAACCAGTTAGTTCAATATTATCATTAGCTGGATACCATAAACCCATGTCAGGTGTTCCTCTGAGATAGCGGAGAATCTTCTTTGCTGAGTCCATATGACTCTGCTTAGGATTCGTCTGAAACTGAGCGCAGACACCTACAGCATAAGTTATATCAGGTCGAGTAGTTGTTAAGTATAATAATGAACCAATACTAGCACGAAATTCAGTTTGGTCTACTAATACTCCCTCTATATCAAGATCGATTTTCATGTTCGTATTCATCGGGATCTTGATTGGTTTGCTGGATGTGCAACCGAATTTCTTGTTGAGGTCTCGAGTGTATTTGCCTTAATTGATGAATGTTCCCTTCTCAGATTGTTTGACTTGAAACCTGAGGAAATAGTTCATCTCTCCCATCATTGACATCTCGAACTCGTCCTTCATCATTTTCTCAAACTGCTGACACATGATGACGTTCTTTGATCCAAAGATTATGTCATCTACGTAGATCTGCACAAGTAGGATATCGTCTTCCAGTCGAATGCTGAATAATGTGCGGTCTACTGTGCCTTTCTGAAGAAGAAACTCAGATAGGCTATTGTACCAAGCCATGGGTGCTTGTTTTAACCCATACAGTTTCTGAGTCTGTAGACCTGATGTCCCTGCTGAAAGCCGGGAGGCTATTCTACATAGACTTCTTCTTTTAGTACGCCGTTCAGGAACGCAGACTTCACATCCATTTGATAAACTCTGAACCTCTGATGTGTTGCGTATTTTGACAATCTTGGTGTTCTTCTCGACTCTGATCCTTTTCAGAAGCGTTGGTAACTCTGTTTTGACGTCAGACTTGTTGGCAATAAATATGACCCATGTGTAGCGCGAGTAGTCAACAATGACCACTAAAGCATACTTCTTGCCTCTGATCTTCACCGGAGAGACTGGACCGAACAAATCCATATGTAGCAGCTGAAGGATTCCATCCGTGGAAGGAGATGGAACAGGAGGATTTTGATTCCTTGTTTGCTTTCTCTTCAGACATGCTTCACACTGAGTGTTGATGAACAAATTATAATTCTCGCTATCACAACTCCCGAGGTCGATCTCACAAGGACTCGGCTGGGTTCTAATTATCCTAATTATTTCGCTATCTACTTGGTCTTAAACTGGGTTTGATTTATTTAAAAACTACTAAATTAAAATAACAGGAAAGTAAAAGAGCAAGTAAAAGCAAAGCGAACTGGGTTAATAGGTGTGTTTCAAGTTTGATGAAGAGTGTGGAGGTTTAGCAATCACTATGCCTAAGATGATCTATTCATTCCCATTCTCTATCTAGCATTCATGAATTTATTTTGTTGGTTCATCCACTAAGGCTCTAGGGATTCCGTATGATGGCGGGAGATCTCTAACTTATAATCCTAAGGGTCAATCAAGTGATCATATCATGAACCTAAGGATCGTATCATGCTCAAGGATTTAAGGAACCATCTAAACTATCCCAAACCAATGGTGACAATCTAGACACTTAATTGCAGGTCTAAATAAATAACCGGGTATGATGCGCCGTATTATCTATTACCTATATTCTCTATAATTCTCTAAGATGATGGCCAATCACATTAAAGAATCATGGAGAAATCAAAAGCAGGCTCAACAATTAAGAAACAAAACAATTCATTCATTGAAAAACTAGGGTCCGAATCAATTCATCAAAAACATAGATCCTGCTAAACCCCCACGCAACGGGATTTAGCCACTCATATTCGTAGGAAAATAATCACAAAAGATGCAAAAATAATCCATAGAATTCAAGTATCAAAAACCCTAAACAAAACTGAGAAGGAATAATACAACCTAGAATCTAGCGGATTGATCCTCGCGCTTGGTTCTCGGGTTGTGGTCTTCAATCTTCGTCTTGAATCTTCAACGGAGGGATCCCTTGGGTGTTTCTCTATCTTGGAGGGTGGAAGAAGTCGATTATATGGTGTGTGGTCGAAGGAAAGAAATCCGGAAGGGTTTATATAGGTTTCAGGCCGAAAAAATCTGGTTTTTGGGCTGTATACGATGCGGACCACGGTCCAGTACAAAGGCAGACCGCGGTCCAACCCCGTGGATTTCCAGTTTTTTGAGTCAGAAGGTACCGGACCGCGGTCCAGCACAAAGGCGGACCGCAGTCCGACGTCTTCGCCGAACACGTTTTTTTCTGGACCGTCGTGTTTTGGGAAAAACGCGATATCTCCTTCGTTAGCCGTTGGATCGCCACGAAACTTTGCCAAAATGTTCCTAACACATAGAAATACGATATGGACGGTGGAGATCGGATTCTAAGATCGTTAGATCCGCCTGCCACGCGGTTTTCCAACTGCCTTGTTACATGAGCTCCGAAACACGATTTCTTCAACATCCGGCTTCAAATCCTCTCCATTCTTCATCCAAACAACTCCATATTTGCCAACAATGCATCAATGGTCATGATTTCTTTCATTGTGGTGCCAAATACCACCAAATATGCTCAAAATGCGTGAGAAACCTACAAAACCAAAAACCATCGAAAATATATGATTCCAAGCAAAACAAAAGCTAAAAATGAATGGAAAACATGTAAGTAAGCTTAAAAAGAACACGATGAGATGGTATAAAAACCACTCATCAAGTGTCTTTGCTGAATACTTCATTCGGCAGTCCTCTTGCGAGAGTGTTTCTAGCTAGTTTGTTGAGCGTCTTGAAATTGAGATGGATGAGTCTTCTGTGCCAGAGCCACCCCGTTCTGTTGTCGTTCTTTGCCAACAAACAAGCTTCAGGTTCAGCTGAGTTCCAGTCTGCTACATAGATATTCTTTTTGCGCGAACCTGACAACACTGTTTTCCCTGTAGATTTATCAATGACATCACAGAAACCAGTGTCAAAAATCACTCAATTCAAGTTATCACAAAATTGACTAACAGAGAGAAGATTATGCTAAAGTCCTTCAACATATGATACTTTTGGAACTATTGTTGTTCCAATGCTGAGTGTTCCATAGCCTCTGGTATAGCCCTTTGCGTTGTCTCCAAACTCGATTCGTGGTCTTTCTTCAGTAGTATAATTTTTCAGTAGGTCCTTTTGGTATGTCATATATCTTGAGCATCCACTGTCCACATACCAAGGGTCCTTGTGCACCTGCAAAACATAATTATATTTAGGTACCCTTTATTTTTGATTTTGGGTCCTTAGATGTTAGTTTTGGAAACCCATATCTGTCTTACGACCCTGGTGGTCTCAGCCAATTTCTTCCCACTTTGATCAACATATTTGACCACTGGACTGGTCGATGCTGACTTCTGAGGCTTTACAGGTTCAGGAGTCCTGATCTTCTGAGTAGGTGGACTGCTGACCTTTGCCTTCTGTACGGCTTTCGTTTTCTTCTTCTGACTTTTCCGTCCTCTCCTGACTATAGGATCATAGTAATATGACCCATACTGAGCTGGATGAGTCAGCTTTGGAGGTCCATACTGATCAGCCCACTTTGCTTTGCTGGTTCCCCCTTGACTGAACTAGGGTGATTTGGTATTGATCTTCTTGTCAGAATGTTGATAGCTGGAATGAGGTGCCTTCATCTTTTGTTTGTTCTTAGCTAGGGGGTTCTGAATCTCTGCATTGATAGTCTCCCCTTGAACAAATCTATCAGCTAGCCAGTTTTCTGAGCGTACGGGGGTAGATGAGGAGGCTCCATGGCTGAATCCAAGTCCATCCTTGCAATGCTTAGGCTTGTTGCTTGCTAGCATCGCCTCAAGCTTCTTTTCAGCGTCCATGTACCGCTCTGTCATCAAGTTCCTCCAGACATCATCACTCTTCTTCAGCAATTCATGCTCGGTCTGAAGTCCTGATAACTTTTGCTTCAGTAGACTCAATTCAGTATCTTTCTGAGTCAAGTCATTGGTCAGTACTGAGATCTGATCTTTTTGATGCTGAAACTTGGCCATCAGAGAGTTTATCTCCTCCCTAAGTCTCCACACAAGTCCTTCTGACTCAGTAGCAACCTGACTCTCCTGAGAGAGTCTCTAATTCTCCACTTTCAGGGTATCCAACTCCTGAAGAGTCTTACTGAGCTGCAGACTCATCTGAATTTGCTCGTCGAGTAGTTCTTCGTATGCAATCGCGACTTCCAGATTCTCGTTTGCTCCTAAAATAGTGTCGTGTATGCAGTGTGAAGAGGAGTTAAATGGAGCGTGGGAGTTTACCTCATCCTCTTCTCCTACCATGAGACACTTTTCAGCGTCTTCTTCAGCTTCAAGCTCTACGGCCATGAATGTCGCTTCATCGTATGATGAATCCATGAAGGCGTCGACTTCATCTGAGTCGTCTGAGAGTTCACCGGCAATGTATGCTTGTCGCTTCTTGATGAACTTCTCCCTTCGAGTTATGCGTGCTGCTCTTTCAGCAGTGCTGAGCTCAGGACAGTCATACTGATAGTGTCCTGGCTTCTTGCAATTATAGCAGGTTGTGACTCTTTCTTCTTTGCTTTCGCCGTCTTTCGACTGAACTGAGTCCTCCTGTTTTCTGCATTCAGAAGTATGTGAGTCAGGAGTGCGCTTAGGTGTCTATTCAGTCTTACCCTTGGAGTCTTTGACGACTCTTGAGAGCTTCATGCACCTCTCCTTCTCTTTCTGATACTTCACGGCAAGCAGTGCGTACTTCTTGGCCAAGTTTCCTTCTTGTATGTCATTGAGTGAAGGTTCAGCCTTGCTAGACGCCGGAGCTGTTGTGCTGACTGATGCTTTAAAAGCATGGTCGACTTGGGTGTCAGCTTTAACTCGCTGCTTCCTTTGAGGTAGGCCAAACTCGAACTCCTCAGCTTTAAGCTCTGAAAAGATATGGTCAGGAGTAACAATATCTAAATCAGAATGACACAATAAAGTAGCAAAGGGAGTCCAGTGACCATCTGGTAGTGCCCTCAAAATCTTGAGATTCATTTCTCGGTTGGAGAATGTCTTTCCCAGCCCGTTGATAGAGTTCATCATATCCGTGAATCTGACGTTAAGATCTTCAATGGAGTCACCAGGCATGAGAGACAGTCTCTCCAGCTTCTGAAGTTCCAGCGTGAGTTTATTCGCTTTGATCTTCTGAGTCCCCCGACTTAGTAGCGCTAGAGCATCCCAGAGTTCCTTTGCGGACTTGCAGTCCTGAACTCTTCCGAGATTAGAATCGCTCAGAGTGGTCAGTATGGCGTTTCTGGCGACTCGGTCTAAGTTGTGAAGCTTCTTCTCCTCAGGGGTAAAGAGACTTCTGTCTTTAGGGATCTTCTTCCCGGTTACCATTCCTCCTCCTTGTGTTGGGTCCTGAGCCACGACGCTATCAACCATTGGAACGAGGACAGCTGAGACCGGCCCAAGTGGCTCAGGAACCCAAGCTGCTCATGCGACTCAGACTCCCACTGATATCATTAAGGAAGTCGCGAGTATGCCGAGGAGGCTGCCAAGATTCGGATGAAGAGGAAACACCTCTCCCTCCATCCGTTCAGGGGCAAAGGCAAAAAGATCTTTGAAACTCCCGACCCCTCCAAGCAAAGAAAACGAAACGATACATCTCGGCTAAAGAGGAGGCTCGGATTGCCGCCGATGAAAAGCCGGCAAGGGAGATTCTTTGAAGCGTAAGCCGCAAACAAGCCTAAGCCTAAGTCCGTGAAAAGAAAATCTAAAGCTCCAAGCGAGAGGAGGAAGAAAGCACGCCGGGCTACCTCCAAGGAAGCTCGGGATCGAAGACGATGAGGACAGGGGAAAAGGAGAAGGAGCGAAGCGAAGCAGAGTGCGAGAAGCGGGGTACATCGAAAGAAAAATCAAGTACCCCTGCTGACTCAGAAGATGCCTCCCAGAAACCTAAAGAGCTAGATGATGAGACAGAAGCCATATTCGCCCAGATGGACAGGTACTTATATAGAGGCGAAGAGGCGAGACAGATCGAGGCTACGAGAAAAAGAATCCACTTAGCTGATCTGGAAGCTCTAAGGAAGCGTACTGGGAAGAAGCCCGGCACCGAACTCCTGCTAAAGCTGACATTCCCTATCGTTACAGGAAGTTCAGAAAGAAGGCCACTGATCTGAAATCTCATAGATGGCCGAGAACAGACGAGTGGATGCCGGCTCAATTCACTCAGATATGGGAAAATTCGAAGATTGAGTTCATCAAACGCTATTATTTCTGGAGATTCTGGTCGAACAAGTCTAGAGCTTAAGCTTATGCTGAATGGATGATGCTTACTGAAGCGGATCTCTACATCCACTTGTATAATGCCATTTTAGAAGGGAAAGAGATTCAGATTCCCGGACCCAGAATCATTCCACCTCCAAGAAGAATGGATGACTCAATTCATGTTGCGACTATTGAAGCGGAAGTGAAGGACGCTGCTGATCAAAGATTCTTACAAGATGATAACCCAGCTGACTTCGCGAAATACTTGAAGCTGAGAAAGACCACGTACCGAATGTATGGTGTGCCACTGCCTGAGACACAATCGCAAGGATTCATGGACCGGATTCAGCAGTTTAAGCGACCGTAGTCTTAGTATTCTCTCTTCATAGTCTAGCAAGATTTGTAATGTACTAAACTGAATCACTCTTATATATACAAATCTTCTTTTGGCTCGACAACAACTTGTTGTCTAAATAGCCGTGTTTGTCTTATGCTTTAACACTCAGAATCACTAAAGTGATTACTGACACACACTCACCTTCTTTATTACTTGTCAGTTTATTGCTTTGTTAGATTCTGCTAGTATTGCTTCTATGTAATGGGGGAAATTATTTTTGCCCTGTTTTTCAGTAGTCTAGAACTGATGGAACATCTCCTCTGATCTTACTTGTAAAATTGTAAGGAGATTTGTTTATGTCTGTTTAGTGTTAGCATAGATGATAGGTTTTGGCATCATCAAATAGGGGGAAATTGTTGGGTGATGATTCTATCCTCAGCACTATTTCACTCAGTGGGAAATGATTCTATCTTCTATCTTGAACCAAGCTCGTAGCTTTATGTGCTCTCGAAGCTGTTGAGAAGATTTGAAGATCCCAAAACCCTATCTGATTGGTGAACCATTCCGTTGTATATGTTGTTTGTCTCTGAGGTTTCAGACTCAGTAGACACTCTGCTCTGGTCAAGGCGCTCAGTAGCTTATTTGTCTCAGCACCAGTGTAGAAGACTCAGTGATCTTGGACTCGGCGAGAGCGATATGCGAGAGAGTCGATCGGGCCGAACTCGGCGAGAGTAGTTCTTTGGACTCGAACCGATCTTGATAGACTTATCTCACTGTCTATCTACTGAATACAAGGTCAGACTCAGCATCGGCAGATAGTCTTCCGGACTGTCAGAATCTTTTGAAAGACAATCAGCATTGTCATATACGAGGATGAGAGAAGTCAGCTTCAGCTTGTCTCGAAGTCTGTCTTTGTCTCAACCGCTCTATCCGCCTCGACAAATGACAAACATACACGTGTCATCCTACCTACTAAAGCGCAAGTCAACACTTCCCAAAAAAAGGAGGAAAAGGCATCGTTACCTACGCCAAAAGAGCCGTTTGCTACCAAAAAGAGAGAGAGAGAAGAAGATCGTCTCCAACAGATCTTTCTCAATCTCTTCTCTATAAATAAAGGGATCATTCAAGATTTGAGAGACACACGAGAGAGAGTTCACGAGCTAACGAAGAAACGAATACACACACGAACTTTCAAACGAGCAAATTCCAAAAGCCTAAGTCTTCCGCAAGAATCGAAAGAGTTATCTCCGGCGAAAGACTACCTTTAAGCTCATAAGGGAACCAAGCTGAACCGTCAAACAAAGCATCTAGTATCCAAGCGACGTGACACGAACTTATAGCTAAACCTCGGTGTTCGTCGCTCTCAGAAGCTACATTCTTGTTCCCCATCCCTCTAACCTTAAGCTCAACCGATATATCCATAGCTTAGACGAAGGAGTTCACCTTTGAACCCAATCCTTATTGTATAAGGACTTCTTCCTTTGTTGGAGAAGTTTGTCAAACACTTTAAGTTTGATTGAAGTGTAAGCCGGGACTTGCTCGAGTATAATCCCCAAGCCACGGCTTTGTCCCGTGCACAAGGCGGCGAGACTAACTCGGTATAATAAATAGCCTCGATCTATCGGGACGGTGGACGTAGGATTGTTGATATCCGAACCACTTTAAAAATCTCTGTATCATTTACTTACTGTTACATTGATTTTCTTTGTGCATCTTGAACATCGTATTTAAAATCAATTAAGCTGTCTCGATATACCGACCTTCTTATCTACTGAACCGAGACTTAAAACGTTTTCTCATAAAAAGCCGATTTGGGCCTACACTATTCCGCGCACTGAACTCTTGCCGATCGATACCGAATTCGACCTAGTCGGTTAGCGAGATCTCGGCCGAGTCGGACTTTTAGCCTTTAACATGATTCGGAAACGGTTATGCAGTGCTTTGAATCATTCCGATGCGACATCTTCTGAATAGGGTGTTCGTGTTCGAAGTTGAGAAATTTGGATTCAGGTGTATTCACCCCCCCCCCCACCTCTACACCTGAACTCACTCTCGGGACCAACAGGCTCTGATACCAATTGTTGGTCCCGAGAATAAACGTTCAGGTGTAGAAGGGGGGGTGAATACACCTAAAAACCGATATCTCAACTTTAAACGCAAATAGTCCTTTTCAGGAGGGTGCCGTACTGAACAAATTCAGCAGACCAAATAAGCTGTTCTGAATCGCGTGGCGAGTGGCGACTTTGCGAGGTCCGCTGGGCGACTAGAGTCAGAATTCAGTAACGTTCAGATAAAGTTCAGTAGTGTAGAAATATGTAGGCCCAAATTCAGTTGGGTTAAGAAAACGTTTTTAATAAAACAGTTTCAGTATGTTAGTATAGTCGATTAAGCTTGCTGAAACTCAGTTGAATGATTTTAAAGATATTTTCAGTATGCACAGTAATTAATGCAACAGTAAATAACGAACACAGAACACATGCAATTTTTAAAGTTGTTCGGATCCAACAATCCTACGTCCACTGTCCCGAAAGATCAGGAGGCTATGTATTATACTGAGATAGTCTCAGTTGGTTTTTACACTGGACAAACACTGGTCTTGAGATTTATACTGAGCAAGTCTGAGTTTACAAGGTATCAAACTAAGTGTTTGAAAAACTCTCCAACTATGAAGGAGTCCTTTACAAGAAGGATTAGTTCAGATATGAACTCCTTCGTCTAAGCTATAGATATGAACAGCTGAGCTTAGGTTAGAGGGATAGGGAACGAGAAAGTGGCTTCTAGAGCGACGAACGACTAAGTATGGACTTGGGTTCGTGTTTAGTCGCTTGGATACTAGAGGTTATATAATTCTGGTTCAGCTTGGTTCCCTATGAGCAGGTATGTCGTCTTTCACCGGAGATTACTTCTTCGAACTACTTGCAGAAGACTTAAGATGTTTGTGAGTTGCTCTTTGAATGCTCTGTGTTTGCAGTTCGCTTGAGTATCGTTGGTTCACTCGTGAGCTTCAATTTGAATTGTATCCCTCTATTTATAGAGTAGAGGCAAGGATTGATACGTTGGAGATGACGATCCTTGTGTCTCTCTCTTTTGGGTAGCTAACGGCTCTTTCGAAGTATGGTTGCAGTGTCCTTTCCCTCCATTTCTGGAAAGTTGTTGACTTCCAGCTTTAATCAGAATATGGATAGTTGGCTGCTTGTCATTGGTCGATGTTCAGGAAAGTAGGTGAGACAGAACAAACTTCAAGGAGATCTGAAGCTGACTTCTCTCTTCCTCGTATGGACTCTGCTGATTGACTTTAGAGAATCCTGACAGTAAGAAGACTGTCCAGCCGTTGCTGAGTCTGATCTCTATTTAGTAGCATGCTCCTGCTGAGTCGGCTCTAGTGAAGATCAACTCTGAGTTCAGTGAACTACTTCTGCTGGGTTCAGTTCCACTGACTCATTTCAGTATACTACTCCTGCTGAGTCCAGTATCACTGAGTCTTTTACTTCTGGTACTGAGGCAGGTAATCTACTGAGCGTCTGAACCAGATGAAGAGTGTCTACTGAGTCTGATCATTTATCTCCACCCCATCCCCCAAAACATATTCTTCATTAAAATCTTTTTCACCCTCTCCCTCAACATATACAATTTCTTCTTTGCTATTTGGCTTCCGGTTCTTACTCAGTTAACAACATGAATCCCTTATTGACCATCACGTAAAATCTTCTACATTGTTTTAACCTACACTAATAAGCTAATTTGTTAAATAAAAAAAAGACATATTGAACATCCTAGAATCAAAACTGTCAAACCTCTCCACTACACCATTCGCATACTCGGCTTTAGGAATTAACTTAAATTGACCATCATAATGAATTACAACAGTAAAAAAGTTTATATCAATATCACCATCTGCTAATTAAAACAAAAGGAAAGCACAAAAAATTAAATCAACAGTAGGTATACAATTAAAAGACTATCAAACAAAAAGCCAAAATTTATAGCAAATATATACTTACACATATTCAAACAAGCGCCTTGACCTTTATGTGCATTGGCGTAGCTGAACATTTTAGTAGATTAGGGGATTATACCGTAGATATAAGCTAAACAAAATAAAAATACTCCCTACGTCCCTAATATATATACCTACTTTCCTTTTTCGTCTGTCCCAAATTTATATGCCTACTAGAATTTTTTTTGTATCTAACTAATTCTTTCACCAACTTCAATAGATCTAATTAATATGATAACATAGAAAAAGGCTATTTTATCTAACTTTTATAATAGCAAATACAATTATGACATTTACTTTTTAGTAATTTACTTTAACTTACTCAAATTCCAATACCAACATTTATCTAACTTTCGTATCATTAAATTTTTTATTAATTTATGTGAAAAAGCAAATGGGCATATAAAATAGTGACAGAGGGAGTAATAACAATAATCATAATAATAATAATAATAATAATAATAATAATAATAATAATAATAATAATAATAATAATAATAATAATAATAATAATAATAATAATAATATTATTAATATTATTATTATTATTATTATTATTATTATTATTATTATTATTATTATTAAATTGTTAATTTTGTGCTAGTAATGCAAATCAAAATTAAAGATATGGAACTAGAAATCATGTGGGAATTGAGGAAATCATTCAAGAAAAATCCTACTAATCCAAATTTGGGATCAAGTTACCATGTGGGAATTAAGTTACCAGAATTAATCATGTGGGAATTAAGTTACCAGAATTAATCAATTCCCAGTTAGAGCAAACTCGGAATCAAACATATTTAATCTGATCCTAAATATATGTTGGTCCGGGAGACAAATATCAGTGTAGAGGGGGGGGGGGGGGGGTGAATACACACGAGTACCGTTTCTTTTTCTCGGTGAAGGTCGGACCAATGTTGGTTGCAACCGATGAACGGTGCCAAATATACCTTCGATCACGGGACGAGTGAGTCGGCCCTACGAGCTCTCCCTCCGACTTTTGTCGGTACTTGAAACTCGGTCGGAGACTATAAGTGTGCGGATAAGTGTGGGGCCCGAAGTTTGTCTCTTTTTGAAAACGTGTTTTCGCAGATTAAATTCTTTTGGTGAGCGATTTTAGAAATACGTTTTATGCAAACTTATGATTTTCAAAGGTTTGTATGCAATAAAACGATAAAGAACACAAGCGGTTTAACGTGGTTCGGATACGCAAGATCCTACGTCCACGGTCCCGAACGAGCGAGATAACTTGTTGATTAGTACGAGCAAGTCTCGGCAAAGGAAGCTGCGCGGGACGGATCCTTCTAAGTTATAGTCCTTAGCGACTTTACAATTCAAACCTAAGTTCGAAAGGGGTGAAGACAGTTCTCCAACTAATGAAGGAGTTCTTACAATAAGAACAGTTCACTAAAAAATGAACTCCTTCGAATCTAAGCTATAAATCTGATAATGAGCTTAGGTAGAGAAGAAAGGGATCTAAAGACTCTAGAGAGAAGAACCACAAAAATATTCTAGTAAGTGCAGATTCTTCGCTGGATATTCTGATTAAGTTGCTAGAGTGTTTAAGAACTTGAACAATTTCCCTTTTTAATTTCGTGCTTCGCTTCCGCTCGTGGAGCGTCGAAATCTTCTCTATTTATAGCTGTGAGCTATGGCATATGTCCGTTGGAGACGACGATGCCACGTGTCACAAGCTTCCAAAGAAAACGGCCATTAATTCGAACTTGTTGCGGCGGGGCGGTTAATTACTGTACATGAGAGCAGCTTTACTGTATGGAGCAGGTAAGGCGTTGTCGGCTTCTCATTGGTCGAGGTTTGTGGTTGGTGAGAATGTTAGAGTTGACCGTTCAAACAACCTCGTATGATCTTCTGCTGAACTTTCGAAAAGACTTAAGTAGCTGGGTCGCTTTCTGTCGGATACGGTGAACTGCAAAGTCTTTGTCTTCTTCGACCGAGTCAGTGACAAGGAATGTAACCTCGAGTATGTCGGTGGCGACGCGAAGGTATTGGGCTTGCATGAGTTCTTATGCGATGACTTATCAGTTCTTTGGATTGGCTTCTCCGAGGTCTATTCGGTGATGGAAGAAGCATGCAAGCGATTACAGCGATGACATGGGGTTCGAAAAGTATCTTTGACAGAAGATCAGTTCAACAATTACCCCGTACAGGACTTAGACAAGAATATAAAAACGATTACAACAAGTCTAACCTATACATCAGCTAATCCTAACGACACACAGAACTACTGATATCAGCTCGGTTTTGGGATCTTCAATTCCATAGTACTACTATGATTTCCCCCAATTTTCTTTTAACCACGAACAACTGAGTATCATCTACTGACTCATATCCAACAATATATATATATAATCACATAAAATAGAGAGGTTTGATTTTTACCATAATGAGAAGAAGATTTATAGGGCAAGTAACTTCTCCTAATCTATGTCCTTGACAAATTCATCCATCTTCCTCTTAGAAAGATCAAGAGCTACACTCACTTAACCATTGAGTTGTTTGGTCCCTAAAATCATTAAAACCAATTAAAGATTTCAATACAGGCATTATAAAATTAACTTCTCCAGCCAACAACCCACCTTCCAATACATAAATTGAAGATAAGGAACTGGAAAGACAATAAAATTATTTCCTCACAATGGAATTTTTGTGTACTTTAATTGAAACCTTGTTCTTCTCTATATTCTGCAGTTATCCTACTAAAGTCAATGACTTCTGGTGGAAATTGTAGAGAAGACGACGTGGGTTCTGGTGGAAATTACGTAGAAGACTCATCGTCTCTCGATTGAGAAGAGGGAGAAATAGTGGATATTATTGGGGCTTGCTCATTACTCAATTCAGGTGAAGGAACGATAATAGATTTACTTACACTCAATAAGAAGAAAAGGAGATAATCAAAAAGTGAATTAACAATATTTTAATTGGAATTTAATTTATTACTCTAATTTTTTATTCCATTTAATTATAAAATTATTCAATATAGAAGATAGATAATTACGGTACCAAAATCGCAAGGTAACTAAAGTTATGGGATTAAAATCACCGAATAAAAAGTTACGGGACCAAAACCATAGGTATTAAAAAGATACGGGACCAAAACCGCAAGTACTACAAAGATACAGAACTAAAAACGCCAGAAAAATAATTAAAGAATCAAAATCAACACTATTAAAAAGATATGGGACTAAAATCGTCATTTCCTCAATAACTAAATGATCAAAGTTGATTGTCCTCCATATGGACAAGGTGAGGGTATCCAGTATTTGTATAACAACATAAAGTAAGTGAAGTTGTAACTTCGAATTTTCATAACTTTACAATGTGAGGTTATTTCGTGCTTAACTTTATCTCAACACTTAATTTGAAAAAAAATAAACTAAATAAATCTTTTCATAAAAGAAAAGTTCATTATGAAATCTCATAAACAGCAGAAGTCTTAAGATAATTAATAATGCGACAATAGTTCTCAAAAATAAAATGTAATGGAAATGCATAATTCATAGACATAGCAGCCCGTAGGCTTGACCCGAAGGTCCCTCACTGATACAGGCCTGTCGACCTTATATCCATCGTTCATAGTTTCATTGATCATGTATTATAGTCACATGGAAACTCAAATAAAGAATATAATAAGGATAAACATAAAAATTCCTCACCTTAACCTTAACTTGATGAAAAATTATGGATATCGAGATGTTTAAGTCTGCAGCGTCAATCCTAGTATGAAAATTAAATCTTAGTGACTCGTACATGGAATGTCATGCTTGCATCAACAATTCAAATAATTCATAAATACACATATATCATAATAATCAAACAATGTATGATAAACATAATCTACTTATTAACATGCAATTTTAACGGGTTCACATAGTAATAATCTTAAGTATATTAAACATAATCTTACTTCTATTGACAATTCATTCATGCATTAAGTAATTCGGTAACTCATGAAATAAATGAATGAAATCATAAATATTTTGTCCTAAAAATTATAGATCTCTAACATTAGCAACATATTACCTATTCCATCACAATAAATCTTATTATGATCAAGAATTCATTTAATAGTAACATTAAAACTTTTGTTTTTCAATATACATGTATGTTGACAAAAAAAAAAAAAAAAAAAAAAAAAACTGGCACATCAAGAAATAAATTAACAAATAAATAGTAAACGTATCATAAAAATTCAAAATTTTTAACATGAATGACCTGACATATATTATATCCCATTAAAACCAGCATGGTCAAAAACAACATAAAGAAAACATGAAAAAAAAAATTCCTATCAAGCTCATTGACATGCTGTCAAAAAATTGCAGGTTACGAAAAATAATTTTTAACAAATATTTATCATACTTTTAAAATTCTTAAAAAATAATAGAATATACTAGACATACCGAGGAAGATTCTTCTAAATTTTCACGACAATATGATGACGGGAAGATATGTAAATAATTTTGTAAATAATTCTGGTAACAATTCCTAGATATGCTGGCAGATTTTCAAAAATTTTATTTGATGCCATATAATGATCGACTAAGGAGTATTTATAGGCATAGAATAAATTATCTAAAGATCCTAATCATAAAAGGTATCAAATATATTTTATTCATAATTATACCATTTAGATGAAATTTAGTCTATCACTTACCACATAATAGATTCAATCATGGATAAATTAAGATATGGATAAACACATCTGAATTTTATCCTAAAACGTATATATCAAAAATGTAATATATATTTTATTCATAAAACATAATTTTAAATTATCTCCTAGTAACTAAGAGAAATATAAAATATTATATCATTTCATGAATCCTATTTAGGAAATCTAAAATAAATAAATATTATTCTTGCCTCAAAATTATAACAATAAAAATATAATCATAATAAGATATAAATAAACACATAAAAAATCAAAAATATTCCCCATAATCATATTCCCTAACAACTTTACTTTCCTGACAACCAAACGGGCTCTATATTCTTTCATGAATCCTATTTAGGAAATCCAAAATAAATAAATATTATTTTTGCCTTAAAATTCTAACAATAAACAATATAATCATAATAAGATATAAATAAATACATTAAAAATCAAAAATAAATTTACACAACAAAAATGATTTGATGAAAAATAAGAAATTTTATTTTAATTTCTAAGGCGCGACTTACATGATTTAAGCATAAAATAACATGCATGAATATATATGCAGTGCATTTTATATTGGGGCGTTACAGAAGTCACATCAACACATCAATGAATTCAATGAAGTGATAGTATCTTTAATTTTGCAAGTCTTGCTCAATCTTTTCTTTACAAATCACAATCATAAGAAGGGTTAATATATATTAGCCAAAAATAATAAAACAAACACAACTTTAGCTTCTACTATACTAAAACACAAATATAGTCATTTGTAGCCTACTTTTTTTGTGCGCAACCAATTTTTTTGTTTGCTTTCCTTATATGTTCAAACAAGGTCCAATTATTGTAGGAACGATAGTCATCGACCCCCTTAGGCCTGTCCATCGGCCCTTCTGATATCCTAACTTTGTAACGGCCCCCTTTCTTTCACCGAGAAAGAACACGTCCAATTATTGCATAGCCGATGGCCATCGGCCCTCTTTAGGCCCATCCATCGCCCTCATCGGCCCTGGTAATTGCTTGTGCTCTTGCAAGTGGCTCGGCCGATGGACGGCCTCCTTCGGCCCCCCTTTCGGCCCTCTGCGTTTCTAACGAAAAAAGGTAATGTTGGCACAAATTTCTACAACACAAATCATTCACTGATTGGAGAGATGTGATGGAGGACAAAAAAGTATTAAAATGGCTAAAATTGGGTTTGTTTTATGCTAGGGGTGGGAGTAGTGCACCTCCCACTCCGGATTTTGACAAATGTATCTCTTGTCAAAATCTGGTGGACCTCCCACATTGATAATAAAGTAAGATATACACTTGTCAAAATTCGGGGTGGGAGGTGTACTACTCCACCCGTAGCATAAAACAAACCCTAAAATTGTATTTTATTTTAGTGTTAGACTATATTTGCTTTTCACATAATATATAGAGCTAGTAGTGCAAATGCCCCTAATAAGAATACAAGTCACTATAACATTGAAAATTAAAAAGAATATATAAAGTCAGGAAGAAAGTAAAGATCCCCGACTATATTGCAAATGGAAGCGGACGGTCATCGCTCGTTCGTACTAGACTCAAACCCTTTCATTGGGTGGGAAAAAGTAGAAACATCAAAGTAACCCACTGACTAAGGAGCTTGTGGGCCTCGCTTTGGCTAAAGCAGCCACAAAAGTGAAATGTAAATTTCGAGGAAATTACCACAGCTATAGGTTGATCTTGATAAGGGCCTCGACCCAAGTTGTTCATATAATCAATAACTGAATCAATGGCCTTCGTGATTGACAGAGACGAAATGTCCTCTACTGTAGTTGAGTCTGTGCCAAAGATGAATCTCCTCAAAATCTCAAAACAGCAAAACTATGAAAAAGAGGAACAAGAAGAATCAACTCCACCACCAAAGTCGCATGATGCTCCCATCGCTGCTTCCTACAACGATCAGATTCGGCCACTGCTGGACGCCGTGGACAGGCTGCGCCACCTCAAGATCATGCAAGAAGGCATCCAACTCCCCACCATCGTGGTGGTCGGCGACCAGTCTTCCGGCAAGTCCAGCGTCCTCGAGTCCCTCGCCGGCATCTGCCTCCCCCGCGGCCAAGGCATCTGCACCAGAGTGCCGCTCATTATGAGGCTCCAAAATCATCAAAACCCAGAACCCGAACTCTCCGTCGAGTTCAACGGGAAAACTGTTTACACTGATGAAGCAAACGTGGTTGATGAAATCATCTGCTCCACTCAACAGATCGCGGGAAAAGGGAAAGGGATTTCAAACACCCCTTTGACTTTGATCGTGAAGAAGAAGGGTGTTCCTGATCTTACTATGATCGATCTACCGGGAATTACTCGAGTTCCGGTACATGGCCAGCCGGAGAATATCGCCGAGCAAATTTCTGATATTATAAAGGAGTATATTACCCCGGAAGAGAGCATCATCTTGAATGTAATATCAGCGGGTGTTGATTTCTCCACATCTGAGTCCATCCGGATGTCTCAGCAAGTGGACAAGACCGGACAGAGGACTCTGGCTGTTGTAACCAAAGCTGATAAGTCGCCGGAGGGGCTGCTGGAGAAAGTCATCGCTGATGATGTTAACATAGGCTTGGGGTATGTCTGCGTGAGGAATCGCATTGGAGACGAGACGTACGAGGAAGCTAGGGCCGAAGAAGCTAAGCTCTTTGAGAGTAATAAACTGCTTTCAAGGATCGATAAGTCTATTGTTGGGATTCCTGTTCTGGCAGAAAGACTGATGAGGATCCAAGCCACTATTATTGTTAAATGTTTGCCTGAGATTGTCCGGAAGATCAACGACAAGCTCTCGGCCAACGTTGAAGAACTGACCAAGATGCCGAAACATCTGACCTCGATTGCTGAAGCAATGACAGCATTCATGAACATTCTTGGTTCGGCTAGAGAATCTTTGAGGAAGATTGTAACAACCCCAATATTGGGAGAAATCGATGAGAACAGAAATGCTCGTTGCTGCGGTGGGAAAGTTGAAGACGAAGGTAATTTGATGATGGCAAAAATATATTTAATTGAAGAGGAGGATGGATCGGAGATGAAAGAAGATGATATGACATTTGGGGATGCCAGCTGTGAATTTGAGTCAAGAAGTGGCTGAAGAGAGAGAGATCAAGAACGAGCTGATGGACGGTTCAGATAGTCCAATTATCTTTTACGTTTTCTAGTAATCTTATTTCTATTAACGTGTTTGTATGCCAGTCTATTTGTACTGAAGAAGGGTTCTGAAATGTTAAGCAGAATTTTACCAACTCCTTTCTTATCTTCTCTTACAATTCTCTCCTACCTACTCTATCTTCTTCTTCTACAATATCTCCTTCTTTCTTTATATCTTCTGTACAACTACAACTACAACACCAGAATATATATAACAATCTTGATTGTTACAATGGTATCAGAGCAACGATCTTTCGACAATGGGCAAGCACTCCAACAAAAGTTCGATTGGTATCAGCCCAAGCAACCACAGACGCCGCCACCTCCCAACCCGAAATCTTCGGCCGGCAACAGACCTGCAAAACCACCCGATTGGATTCAACAAGGTTTTAATACCTTGGACACTCAATATCAAACTCTAGTCCATGCTGTGAACAACCTGGCTAACACCATGGCCTATCCACATTATCTTTTTTCTCCATACTCCCAAGCTCAAATCTGGTACCCAAACCCACACTTCCAGAACCCAAACTTCATAAACCCCAATTATCCCACTCCACAGTCTACCTTTCCCATCACTCCACCTAAACCACCACAACCCTACCCATATCAACGAGAGCAGAACCGCCAACAAACCTCAAATTTCATCAATTCTAAATCTCTTGAATCATACCCTTTCCCACCACCTAAATCTCTTTCCAAGGAGAAAGTGGAGGACTCGCCAGCTCCCGAAGCAAGTGAAAGCGCTGAGGAAACAGCCGAGTCTAAGAAAGAAGTTGAGGAAGAAACAGCTCCCGCTGAGGAGCCAACTGCTGAAGTCGAGCTTGAGGTGGAGGCTCCGGCCGTTGAGGAGCCAATCAAGGAAGACGAAACGTCGTCGAAAGCCACCGCCATCGCCGTGCCTTATAAGACGAAGGTTGCACCCTCTGCGAAGCCAAAGTCGGCGCCGAAGGCTGCTCCGGCGAAAGCCAAACTGAAGGCTAAAGTCTCTTCTGCCAAAGACAAGTTGGCTTCTGCCTCAAAGAAGAAGCCAGCGGCGAAATCCAAGTCAGCTGCTAAGGAGCAAAACTCGGCTAAAGTAGTTGGCTGTGACAAATTTTTGGTAAACTACGGAGGCAAGTTTGGTTATAAACCTGGTCTTATTGGCAAAATTGAGGAACAAGAACATGATGGTGATGATGGGTATGGAAAAAAGAGTAAATACAAGGTCAGTAATGAAGAGAGGAAAAGAAGACAAGGGGAAAAGGAGGACGACCTTGGCGATGGGCGAGAGAGGAGGAAGAGATTGCGGAAGCTAAAATTAGAGTGAAGAAGAATCAAAGAAACGGCTTGAAGTTCTGAAAACTGCAATTATTCCACCAGCTTATGGACTCGAGAAGGATATCTCGCCGAACGAAACCAATGTTGAAAACCATGCTAAGGCTGATCAGACCTCTGAGCATAAACTAAGCCCTGGGACTTATGAAGGTGAAGGGGTTCTACAGAATGGCACCAGTGATTCATCTAACTCTGTTTCAGATGTTCGACAAAATAGCATCCCGCAAGCCAAAAAGTTGGGCTTTGGGCTTTCAGGATCAGGGAAAGGAGCTGTTGTACCTTCTGTTTTTAATGAGGATGAGGAAGAAGATGCACATAAGGAAAAAAAGATGAGGCCTCTAGTTCCAATTGATTATTCGACCGAGGAGCGAACAAGCTATTCTATCTTCTATGGAATCCCCATACGCTAATATGGTTGCGGCCGCTGAATTTGTGAAGCATATATCAACTGCTAATTCTAAAGAAGAGAAGTCTGATCCAGAACAAGAAAAAAGCAGACGTTCACATGAGAGATCAGGCCATCGTGATAGGGATAGACATGAGGAAGATAAATATTGCTTCCGTGAGAAGAAACAGAAGCTGAGTGATGCTCACAAAAGGATAGTTGTGTTTGAGGGAAGTCCGGCTAAATATGACAAGAGGGCGTTAGAATTAATTGGAAAAAAGTTGAAAAAGAATAGTGTAGCTCTTGATATTGTGAACTTTGGAGGAAAGCAGATCAATCGGGCTACCAAATTTTATCCCGAAATCTGCATTTCGTACCTTGCTGGCGAAGAAGGTGAAAGAGATATCCGTGATGCCCTTTGAACATGTGGAGAAGATATGGAGCTACATACAAAAAGTAGTAATCGCTGTGTTGCTGCAACATTGTGATAACTACCCTCAACTCATCCGCTCCACAAGAAGGTCTGCTCAAAATCTTATTGCAAGGAAGAAGCAGCAATCAATTGAGTGGATAAGCAATATGGTTGAGATGGAGAAGCTCACGGATTACACGTGTAGTCCTGAATACTCAAGTTCATGGAGTAAGCTGATGGCAGAGCGGGATGAATTCATGAAGAGGGTCAGTGGCACTTATCCATTGGGGGCGATTAGTAAATTCGGAGAAATTAACATTGTCCATCTGTGGAATGTGAATGTTGAGGTTCTGGAAGGAGCCTATGATTTGAAGATGAGGATGACTTCATACTGGGATATAGTTAGAAGAAGAATGGTGGACAACATGGTTCTGCATTTGCTCTTCAGCATTCAAAATCTTGTTAACAAGGAGATGCAGAAAGAGATGATTAATGAGTTGGTGGGGCCTCAAGGGAATGGGTTGGAGAAGATGTTGGAGGAGTTGCCTTCAGTTTCCGAGAAAAGGAAGAAGCTCCACAGCAGCATCGAATTGCTCAAGGAGTCCAAGGATATTGTTGCCAGCATCATAGATAACGTTGCCGTCAACGTTGACTAAGTTTGGAGGAATGCTTATTGTGTGTGCATTTATTATGGATGCCTAGTATGTTTAGTTTCCATGAATGCAGCTGTGTTGAGTATGCTGCCTCTATGTTTTGGATATTTATATTTGTTTGCATAAGAAGGCTTTTCTTTTGATCTTCTAGGAATCATAATCATTAAATTTGATACAATATGTTTCTAGAATCTATCCCTATTTAATAATTTACTCTGGTCACTCATAATTATTTCATGTGATAATTGCGGTTATCTTAGGGTCATATAATAAACCGAGCTTAAGTTAATTTGCCCTTTGTGAGTAAATGAGCAGTTATGGACTTCTTTAACTATTCAAAAGTAAATGAAACAAATTAGCTGAATTTCTAAGAAAAAAACTATGGTTAAATGGATACCCCGAACTATTAATTTCTTACGTTTTACCCTATAAACTATAAAAATGTACAATTTGCCCTCTAAATTATTGATTTTATGCACTTTCTTCCCTCAACTATGAAAGTATCCAATTTGTCTCTTGAACTATCTAATTTGTTGCACAAGAATCAAATTTTAGTAAAAATTTCTTAATACAAGTGCAAAGTTAAGACTAATATCATCTTGGATTATCGAAACTAATACAAAACCCCCAAGTAGAGATTTAATTCCATAACCTAAACAACTCAGTTGAGAACTCCTGGAAAAAGGGAAGGTCCACCAATGATTGATAGGTCATTCCCCCAATCCGTCTCTTGATCCCTCATTCCACTAATCCGTTGTTACTGATTATTAGTATTGTGTGATAAATCAATTAGCCTAAATTTGCACGTATGATCGAAAACTTTTGTTGAGATTTTATTTTTTTGCAAAATATTAGATAGTTCAGAGAGAAATTATACACTTTCATAGTTCAAGGGGCAACACACAAATCTAATAGTCCCGTGAGAAAATTGCACAGTTTCGTAGTTTAGGGGGCATAGTGCAAAAAACTATTAATCTAGGGGGTTTAAAATGTTTAACCCTCCAAACTAATGTCTGCGAAAATATATATACAGTTAAACCTCTTTAAATTAATATTGTCGGGATCGTAAGATTTTATTATTTTAGAGAGATATTAATTTCATTTATAAATTAATATTTATTAATTTAGATAATATTTTCACACTTTAACGAAATCAAATTTTAAATAGATAAATAAAAGAAGTTAAAATTTTATTTATATATCATATTTAATGTTATTTTACTATTTACTATCAAGAAATAATTAACTATATTAATTTATTCAGAAATAATAAATTTATTCACTTAAAAAACAAGTACAATGATATAGTTAAAATTCATTAACCATGAAGACTAAAAACACTAAAGATAATACAATTCTAAAATCTTTAAGGACCAGTTACCCGCAAGGAATCACTTATTGTGTTTAGGACTCTTCATAGTTTTGTGGTATAGTTCGAGAAAACAACACCAGAGCAATTTGATGCAATTTATAAAAAAATGAGAAAAAATATTATTTTATTGAGGTTGACGATTTTTTATACTGGCCCGAGTCGGGATCGAAAAAAAAATATCATCTTAGAGAAGTTATTAATTTACCGAGTATTAAATTATAGAGGTTCTATTGTATGTCCAAAATTATAGAGGGGTGCAAAACGGTTCGGTAATGGTTAATCGTTACCGTTTTTCGGTTAACCGTTACCGAAAAACACAAAAATTCAGTAACCTTACTGTAACCGTTTAGAAGCAGTTAACCGATTCCATTAGATCAAGAATCTTCTTAGGCCCAACTTCTGAAAAAAAAAAAAAAACTAATGATTCAATGCTTTTTTCTCTAATTGATATCATAAGTTTAAAAGGGTAATGGAAAAACTAACTTTCAAACCCAATGAGGTTAACTGCTTTGACAAACTTCTGGTGAAGATCAACGGTCCAAACTACTCTTGCCTTCTTCGAACTCGAATCACCACCGTACACGCGATCGTTATCAAGATCCTTCCTTTTCTTTCCGGGCAGTAAATCCCCGCCGAAGAAGAAGCCATCATCGGAGAGCTCTACCGCGCTCCTCATCATCTACTGAAGCTCCTCGAGGCTCTCGTGGCCTTCGATATCCCTCACTTCGTGTATTCGTTTCCTGAATACGTGTCGCCATATGTTGCGAAGCTCCTTCATCCTAATGGGCTTGAGGAGGTAATCGCAGGCGCCGTGCTGGGCGCCCTTCATCACCCTGCTCGTCTCCCCATCCACAGACATTAGGGTTGTTTTGTAAGGCTAATGACACAAGATTAGTGAGAGAAGAGGGGAGAGAAAACTGACTTATGACTTATGACTGGGAGATCCATTTCTAGGCCAACATGTTCTTGCAGCTTGAAACCATCCATGTTTGGCATGTTCACATCACTTATAACAATGCCATAACCATCCTTCCTCTCTCTCAGCAAGTCCAGAGCTTCCCTTGCCAAATTACATGTTCTAACTGAAACCCCACAAATCAGACTTCATTAAAATAATTAATTAAACGGTTAATTCGGTTATAACCGATTAACCGACGGTTAACCGTTAACCGTTTGTATCCTATATCCATTAACCGATATGGCTACCATTAACCAAAAAACGGTTAATCGGTTACCGTTAACCGACGGTTTCGGTTCGGTAACGGTAATTCCCGATTAACCGTGAACCGTTTTGCACACCTATATAGTACACAAAAACTAGGGTGCAAAAAAAGACTTGCGACCCGAATCCGCAATCTATTTGCAATTTTTTTTTTCAATTTTTATTAGGGACATACTTGTCATTTGTTGTGAACAACAATATCATTTGTTTCGAAACAAAAGTGTCATTTGTAAAGTATCATTTGTTTTTAACAAAAGTATCATTTGTGAAATATCCAATGTTTCAAAGTAGTGTCATTTATTGAGTATCAATTATTTTGAAAAAAATGTGATTTGTTTCAAGTGACACTGTTATATTTCGGTTTGTTTTTCCAAATGAAGCTAACCTTAGTTGGGTTAGATACAAGTCAACAACCACCAATACCGCTCTTTACACAGTTAAGAGAGAGAAGAAAGTGATTTGAGTTTTTTTATTTTACCTCTCACCACTCTTTTTCATTTTTACTCTCCTGATGGGTTAAAAACTTATGTTCTTCATCAAATTAATCTCTTAATTTTTATTGATAGTAAGTATTATTTCAATTCAAAAATATGTTGCATTTCGATTTACTTGGATACTTTATTTTTTTAAAGAAATAGAAGCTACATGTGAAGGGTTTAGAAAAAAAAAAAGGAAAGATCGTGAGAAATGGAACTTTATGGAACTTTTGCCAGCCAACAATTTATTCTTTATGCAAAAAAAGGAAAAAAAATGTTTATTTGCAAATCTCTCCCGGAAATTCCAAATAATCCGTTTGTTTCTCATCAACTGATTATCTCTAGTGAAGGGATCGTGAACTATTTCAGGAAAAAGGGCTTGATTCGAGTAGATCTGGGCGGTGAGATCCGACCATAGACTCTTGATCTTCAGCAAATTCAGTGATGTCAAAGCGTTGAGCAGATACTGTGTCGTTTCAAGAAGATTCATCTCGCTTGTGCCGCCTAAGAAAAAGAAAAACAAAAATTTGGAGTTGGAGAGCTGAACAATGGAGAAGAGGGAGAGATATTACCTGGGGAAGAAGATAGAAATGTTTTCATAAATAGGGGCAACAGTTTTTAAAATAACCTAAAGCCTAACCCAACTGAGGTTAGAGAAAAAATAAAAGAAAAAGAAATGAAAAAAAAAGACTTATGTCACTACAAGAGATTCACCGTACACCGACGGAAACTTCCGTCGGTAAATCCCTTAATTCCGTCGGTAAAAAAGTTACCGACGGAATACCGACGGAATAAATGCGTCGGGTCAGGCTTTGTCGGTAAATATTACCGACGGAATACTCCGTCGGTAAATATTACCGTCGGTAGTTTGTCCCCGAGGAGAAAATTAAAAATACATTTTTAAATAATTTTTTTGTTTTTTTTACCGACGGATTATTCCGTCGGTAAATTTAAAATAATTTTTTAAATAATTTATTTGTTTTTTTACCGACGGAATATTCCGTCGGTACATTTAAAATAAATTTTCAAATAAATTTTACGTTTTTTTACCGACGGAATTTTCCGTCGGTAAATTTAAAATAATTTTGTATTTTTTTTATGTTTATTTACCGACGAAAATATCCGTCGGTAAAACGTCGGTAGATTTTTTTTTTTAAATAATTTTTTTGTTTTTTGTACCAAGTTATTGACAACCTGCAATTTTTAACCAACCAACACATCATATACAATTAACCAACCAAGACATCACATATAACGATTCAAATCAACTCAAAAAGCAAACCGAAATATAAATATATAAATCCTAAAATCAAAATATTCAGTATATATACATAAACCATAAATAAATCAATCATAAAGAGGTGGGGGAGGGGATCGATCGGCGTCGTCCGGAGGCTGTCGTCGGCTAGAGGAGCCCATCATCTCCATAAGCGGGTCATCTGCGCATTCATAAATGCGATCTGCTCCTCGAGGCTCCTCCTAGCTGCCGACTCCTCCTCCAGTCAGCGCATGATCTCGGCATTACTCTGGGATGGCCCCAGTGAGGAAGTAGAAGAGCGGCTGGCGGCGTTGATGTATTGTATTTTGAAATTTTAACTCCCTTTATACATGTTGCTTGCTAAGCAGGGAGAACCAGGTAGTCTCCTCCAGCATCAAACAAACCGTTATTCTTAACAAAAGACACTCACGTTCTTAAAAAAAATTCAAAATAAAAAAAAACGAGGGGGGGGTGTTCGGGCCTGCTGCACATGTGGCCATCTCTTTATAATAATATTATTATTATAATTATAATTTTTGTGATCAAATGTTTTGAACCTGTATGTCGAAATTAGACCTTGATTATAAATTATTTATTTTCGTTATTCACTCAAATATCCCCATTGTTTATAAAATTTGAATATGAGAAATAATTATGTTGCCTAATGCCTAGTCCCATTGGATTCAATATTATTCATCAAAGTGCATTCATTAACATATGTGCACGTCATTCTCAAACACTATTACCCTTTGTTTGGTTGGAGGGATTTGAAAGAAATTGGGAAGAGGAAAATAGGAGAGCAAATAGAATTTTACCTCATTTGTTTATGAGAGAAAAGAAAGAGAGGGATAAAAAATAATGGGACCCACCTCAAAAGTGAGGGGGGCAATAAATTTTGTAAAGCTAATGACAATTCTAGCATTAATAATATTTCTCATTTTTGTTTATTTTAAGGATATCTTTGTCTTTTCGAATGTAATATTATTCCTCCTCTTTAGTTTCTTTTTTTTTTTCATACCAAACAATCTCACCTATGTTGTCTCTTCACTTTCTCTCTCACCTTTCTTTTCTCTCATTTTCTCCACTCATACAAATATAGGCTTGTTCAGTTCATTTTCGATATCGATAACGTACTAGATAAGTAGATAACAAAAGCCTAAGGGGTGTTTGCAATAGCTTAAACTTTTTTTAAGTTAAATTAAGAAGTTGGTAAAATGACTTATTAGAGAATTTGAAGGGAGTTCGCAAAAACTACTTAAAAATTGAAAAATATATTGTTTGCTAATTTTATAGAGGGGGAGGTCATAAGCGTCTATACCGTAAAATCGATTTTCGACTGAATGAAAATATATATATGGTAGAATCGTAACCATAGAATACGACCCTAATCAAAATGCATACATTTGTCTCATACACTATGATTATTTTGAGATTTTAGACTAAAATTTCAAATTATAACTTCTCCAAAATTACAAATATGCCATTAAGTTGTGTTGGGAGATGATTTAGCAGTAGATTATTTAGAAGATTTGGCTGATCCCAAAACCCTAATTTGATTGGTGAACCATTCATTTGTATTTGTAACGCCTTGGTCTCTAAGAGTTTCAAACTCAGTAGACTTGCCTTCAGCATGGTCCAGGCTCAGAAGTTATGTTTGCTAAACCTCAGTAGACTATCCGCCTCAGTACCATGGAGTGAAGATTCAGTAGTGGTGGACTCAGCAGGAGCAGCATACTGAGAGGTGTTCAGATTCAGTAGTGCTGGACTCAGCAGGAGCAACATACTGAGAGGTGTTCAGATTCGCAGTAATCTTGGACTCGGCGAGAGCAAAGATCTCGAAAGAGTCAGTAGAACTGGACTCAGCAGGAGTAGTTTACTGAACTTAGAGTCGACCTTCAATAGAGTTGGAATCAGCATGAGTATACTACTGAACCCCTTGTCAGACTCAGCAACGGCCTGACAGTCTCCTTGATTATCAGAAGTTTTCAAAGATAAATCAGTAGAGTTGTTCGAGGTTGTACACATCAGAGAAGTCAGCTTCAGTATCTACCTTGAAGTTTGAATATCTCAAGTCGACCAATGACAAGCAGCTAGCTGTCAAAGTTCTGGTAAAAAGCTGCAAGTCAACTACTTTCCCGAAAAAGAGGGTAGACTCTGCACGATTTCAAAAGAGTCGTTAGCTACCCAAAGAGAGTGACACATGGAAAGTTCGTCTCAAACGGATCTATCCATAGCTAACCTCTATAAATAGAGGGAAAATCAAATCGTTGACAGAGACACAGAGCAATCAACATACGAGCATTAAACGAACAAGAACACAAGCTTTCCGCAAGAAATTTAGAGAAAATACTCAACGCGAAAGGCACTCACACTGCTCTAGGAAACCAAGCTTCATAGAATTAAAGCCTCTAGCATCCAAGTGATAGAACACGAACCCAGAGAGATTATTCCTCACTGTTCTTCACTCTAGAAGCCTATCATTGTTCCCTTTCCCTCTAACCTAAGCTCCACTGAAATATCTATAGCTTAGAACCGAAGGAGTTCATATCTTGAACTGTTCTTATTGCAAAGAACTCATTCACTGTTGGATAATCCTTCAAACATCTTTGTTTGAACCTTGTAAACTGGGACTTGCTCAGTATAATCTTCAAGGCCAAGTTTGTCCAATGTAAAAACCAACTGAGACTAACTCAGTATAATCAAATAGCCTCCTGATCTTTTCGGGAAAGTGGACGAAGAATTTTGTGTTGGGATTTTGTATACTGGAAGCAGGTTTTATGCTTGTATACAAGGTGTTTTTGTCCCTACCACTATTTTATTCTCCTATCTGATAAATATCTTTATTTGCACATGTTATCCTTTATCTTGTACAAAAGTTAGATTTGTGTAGTGTGTCGGGGGTATCACAGAAGACAACACAAATTGGTTGAACTGACAAGATATAAACAGTTATCACAGCTGAGACAACTTCAGGATAAGTTGTCGGTTTAAACTGCAGTTTAGATAAGAAGTGGCTTGTCTTAGCTGCTTATCTTTACCGGTACACTGAAGGTGGTGTATTGATGGATCACAGTGAGATGTGTTCTCCTAACTGACCTTAGTGGGGAACCAAGATCTCGGTGACTTAGCTGGTCTTAAGCTTGGTAAGACTTCACCTGAGTGCATTTGGTTATCTATCACTTTGACCTACTATGGTGAACGTCATCGCGACCGGATCTACGTATCTTGGGTGTTAGTAGTTCTGGTTGTCTGTATCTTATAACCGTATCCTAGTAAAATGGGTTGATAATATCCCCTGAGGAACTCGAAAGGATTAGCACACTAAACCTGGTCGGGTGTGTTAATAAGGTCGAGTGGTACTACTCAAGAATATAAGATGTTAATTAATTTAAGCTGTCAGTGAGCTTAATTAATTAACGGATATTTCTATCTTAAATACGGGGATCGATTAAGTCTAAAATACAAGCCCATGCTCAAGTTGCGATAAAGGGGTAAGTCAGCACAGATTCTCTAGTGGAATGAATCTGTGTTTATTAATTAATTTTGCTCTGGGCTGAGCATAGATAATTAATCAATTTGAGGCCCGACTTTATTTCTTGTATTTGATCCCTGATCTGGCCCAATTAGTTGCCTAGTTATTTATTGTCTCTCGAAAATTATTATTAATAGATTAATATATGTTTACATTATTTAATAATGTTATTTACCTGGAATTAATTGGCTGGACCAATTAATTGATAAATATTGGTAGCTCAGTGGATTAATTAAATGTATTATGGGCTAATTAGGTGGAAGCCCATTAGGAATATAATTGAATTAATGGGCTACAAATATATTAATATTATATTGGCTTTTGAAGTCTATATATATTAGTATTCTATTCAGAAACATATTACACAGACTCACATGAGATACACGCACGCGTGAGAATTCGAGAGATGATATTATTAATTTTCTCCAGTTCTCTGACCACCCAGAGGGAGAAAAAGGTCGGGACACAGATCAGAAGATCTGACACATGAGCAACAATCAAAGTTGCAACAACATACGAAGGAGGAAGGTAATCGTTCTTAACCCTAATATTTCCTTCAGTTAGTATCAGAGCCTGGTTTAGGCTCTGATTGTGGCTGTTAGGTGTATGATTATAGTTCAATTCCGTCGTTATCGGGCTAATTTCCTGTTTGGGGCGGTTTGCGAGCCACTGTTTTGACCCCGTTGTAAATTTTTTCTCGTGAGAAAATCCACGAGTAGATGTTAGGACCTATTTGTCATGTAATTATACTATTATTGTACTGTAATTGGTCCGGGAGGCACAAAAATTGAGGCGCGACGGCGCGGAAAGACGGAAAAGGCGAAACCCTAGTTTCTGGCAGAACACGACCGCCAACTTCAACAGGCGCGTGGGGGGTGTGCAGCATTATTGTTCCGATCCGTTCAGATAATTTTGTTCGTTTTTTCGTTAGCTTCGTCTGGATAGGTCGCACGACCCATTATGATTTCTGGTTTGTCCGGAATAGCGTCGGAAAGGAGACATGGTCGTGCTGTCCAGAAAAGCCCAAATTGGGCGAAAACCCTAATTCGGCTAGGGTTCCCGGCGGGTCCGGCGTCCGATTGATGATCGGCTTGAACCGCTGGAATCCTCGTCTTACGAGCTTCGCGTCATTAGGTCGTAAGGGATCATCCAATTTTGGATGCGATCGTAATTGACGTCTGAAGTTGGCTGCTCGTTATGAATTCGTTCCGGCGAATCATTTGAAATTCGGGAAATTGAGGAACTAATCTCAGCCGGAATCCGTTATACGGTGGCCGTGAGTGTTCCAATTATGTTTCCCCTCTATCAATTGATCGAATCGCGGCTCGGAAAGGGTGAATTCGATTGGCGGCGCGGCGGCGGCGGGAGGTGCGGTTTTGCGCTTTTGCAGATCACTGCGGTGGCTCTAGGCGGCCGTTATTCATGGTCCAAGACATCTGGAGGGGATGAGGCCGTCGTGGACGGCCGGACGTGGCGGCGGGAGGCGGAGCGAGCCGCGCGAGGCGGAGCGCGAGACGCGCGGCGCTGCGGCTCCGGTGCAAGCAAATGGCGGGCCGGCGGGGGGAAGCCCGGTGGTTCTGGCTCGCCGTCGCCAGGCGACCACCACCACATCGACCGCCAGCCGAGAACCGGCCTACAACGGCGGCGCAAGTTGAACCAGCGGGCGGCGGTTTTTTGTGTTGTTGAAGATGATGATGACGTGGCGTGCCATGTCAGCCCTTTGCTGACCAGGCGTACACGTGTCTGCCATGTCTATGCCACGTGGCAGACCCCCTGATGACATGGCGACGACAGTTTTCGATGCAGTTTTCGATGCCATTTTCAAATTCGAAGATTTTGAAGATCGAAGAGCTGTATTTTGATCGGGCTATGTAATAGTTAGGAATTATGTGTTTTAAAGCCCGATAACGACGTTTTAAATTCCTATTTGCGCATTTATTTATTATTATGCTTTAGCATGTGATTATGTGATTAATTGTGCTTAGAAAAGCATGTAAATAGGATTTACGTCGTATTAAAGCTTGTTTTATTTTTTGTGAGCACGTTTTATTATGTGCGCTTAGAAATTGCATGCTTTAGGAATTATGTGGATATGCATGATTCGAAACAAACCTTTTGAATAAAAAGACTAAGCAACATTAAATTAAATGTTTAATTAGATTCCATTAATTTGGATATTAAACACTTAATTAGACCTCCATTAATTGGACTCTACACGAAAGTAGTAAGATTATGTGAGTAAACGTCCACCTACGTGGCTTGCTTGCATTTTTGATCTACCAATTTTGTGAGATGAGTTCCAAAACAATATTTGCTTATTATTGAGTAGTGGGAGCGAAGCCGTAACGTCCACCTGCGTGTCTTAAGTGCCTAGTAATCACGAGTACTCTAGAAGATAATAATTAAATAGGATGACTAATTAGATCAAATTGAACGTGGCATGGTTCGAGTAAGTATGTCAATTTCGAGAATTTGATTCTATTTTGGTCAAATTAATGGTCAATGCTTAGATGTCACCGCAGGTACAATTCACTTCCCTCGAAGTCCATTCACGCGTTTTAATAGTGACATGGTCCAGAATATCGAACTATTAATTTCATTCGTCTTAAGAACCTAGACGTAGATTGGAATTAAAGAGTTAGGTAAATAGCTTGGTTTAGGGTTACTCTAGTAAACGTCCACTTGCGTGGCTTGCTAATGGAATTCCTAGAGTTGTTTGAGGTTTTTAATATCATTATTTTTACAAAAGGTTACAATGATTATTAATTACGAATTATGTGCAAATATTAATTTTATATATGCTTTTAAATTATATTTTTCAGATATGTCTGTTCGAATATTTTATTTTTCAAGTTCCTAAACAGTCTCACAAACCAAACCCTAATGGGTTTAACAATTTTAAATAATTTCATAGAGTGGAAGAGATATCTTACCTCTCCCAATAAAAGTTCTGCAAAGGTCCTACAAGAACTTCTGTTTTAGGACCGCTATGTCTAAGAACGAGTTTACTATGAGTATGTTACTCAAATCTTTGATAACGGTCAAAGAGGTTATAGGAAAGGGCAAGAGTTCTCAAGTCTTGAATATCCCTAGTAGTTCAAGGAATCGTCCGAAAGGCGAAAACCAGAAAACGAGCAGAAAGGGTGGACATTTCAAGAAGAGCAGTGGGAGTAAGAAGACGGTCCTTACCGGCGACATATGAATGTCAAAGGAGAAATGAAGGTTCTTCAAGAAGTGGTAAGAAAGGACACTGGAATAATTATAATCCAGATGTCAAGGCAAAACAGAAAGAGGCAGAAAAGGCTATTTAGCAATGGCGAGGTGGTAGTCTCAATAGGCATTGGATCGAAAGTTCCTGCAATTGCCATTGGAGATTTAAATCTATCTTTTGATAGTTCTGTTTTACTATTTAAAGAAGTTTAATATGTGCTTGAGTTTAGGCGAAACACTATTTCTGTTTCAAAACTCTGCACCATGGATGGTTATAAATCAAGTTTTGATAGTGAAGTTTCTATCATGAAAGACGATGATTTTATCTGTGGTGGACCATTAAACGGATCTTTATATACTATTGTTGGATATGAGTCAGTAGATGATACTCAGCTGTTCGTGGTTAAAAGAAAATTGGGGGAAATCATAGTAGTACTAAGGAATTGAAGATCTCAAAACCGAGCTGATATCAGTAGTTTAGTGCGTCGTTAGGATTAGCTAATGTATAGGTTAGACTTGTTATAATCGTTTTTATATTTTGTCTAAGTCCTGTACGGGGTAATTGTTGAACTGATCTTCTACCGAAGATACTTTTCAGAACCCCACGTCATCAGTGTAATTGCTTGCGTTCTTCAGTCTTCGGCTGGGTAGACCTCAGTAGAAGCCAACCCAGCAGCTGATAAGTTATCAGCAGAAGAACTCATGCAAGCCCAGTACCTTCGCAGTCGCCAGCTGACTTACTCAGAAGTTACATTCCTTGTCAGCCGACTCAGTCGAAGAAGACAGAGACTTAGCAGTCTACTGTATCCGACAGAAAGCGACCCAGCTACTTAAGTCTTTTTGAAAGTTCAGCAAAAGATCATATGAGGTTGTTTGAACGGTCAACTCTGACATTCTCACCAACCACAAACCTCGACCAATGAGAAGCCGACAACGCCTTACCTACTCCAAACAATAAAGCTGCTCTCATGTACAGTAATTAACTGCCCTGCTGCAACAAGTTCGAATTAATGGCCGTTTTCTTTGGAAGCTTGTGACACGTGGCATCGTCGTCTCCAACGGACATATGCCATAGCTTACAGCTATAAATAGAGAAGATTTCGAAGCTCCAAAAAAAAAAAAGAAAAGCACGAAATTAAAAAGGGAAATTGCTCAAGCTCTCAATCACTCTAGCAAACTCATCAGAACATCCAGCGAAGAATCTGCATTTATTAGAATATTTTGTGATTCTTCTCTCTAGAGTCTTTAGATCCCTTTCTTCTCTACCTAAGCTCATTGTCAGATTTATAGCTTAAATTCGAAGGAGTTCATTTTTAGTGAACTGTTCTTATTGTAAGAACTCCTTCATTAGTTGGAAAACTGTTTCGCTCCCTTTCGAACTTAGGTTTGAATTGTAAAGTCACTAAGGACTATAACTTAGAAGGATCTGTCCTGTGCGAAGTTTCCTTGCTAAGACTTGCTCAGACTAATCAACAAGTTATCCTGCTCTGTTCAGGACCGTGGACGTAGGATCTTGCGTATCCGAACCACGTTAAACTGCTTGTGTTCTTTACTATTTTAGTGCATACAAACCTTTGAAAATCATAAGTTTGCATAAAACGTATTTCTAAAGTCGCACAGCCAAAAGAATTTAATCTGTGAAAACACGTTTTCAAAAAGAGACAAACTCCGGGCCCCACACTTATCCGCACACTTAAGTCTCCGACCGAGTTTCGGAGAATCTTGACAAAAGTCGGTATGAGAGCTCGTAGGCCGACTCACTCGTCCCGTGATCGAAGGTTTATTTGGCACTTGTTCATCGGTTGCAACCAACGCCACTCGGTGACCTTCACCGAGAAAAAGAAACGGTACTCGTGTGTATTCACCCCCCCCTCTACACCCGATATTTGTCTCCGGACCAACAATTGGTATCGAGCACACGGTGTTCTACCGATCACCGTTCAGACATCTTGGTCTTCTCGAACAGATCCTGAAAACGTTTTCTCTGCACAAGCATCTCTTCTTTCATCCTTATACTCGTACACATAATGTCCGACATGTCAAGTATCAGGATGGTGCCGATGTTCTCGATAGAGAACTTCACAGTATGGCTTGTAAGAATGGAGGCACACCTTACGTCGCTGCATGACAGCATGACTGACGTACTGGAGGCCGGACCCATCATTCCAATGATAGACAGCGTTCAGTTCGCTGAAGTGGAAGGTGAAGGTGCTCGTATCGGTCCGAAGATTCCCAAGGACAAATCAGCCTTCACGCCTGAAGAGAAAAAGCTGCATAACCTCGACCGAGTCGCACGAAATGCTATACTGACAACGCTCAGTGACTTACACCTCGGGAGGGTGCAGGACTGCAAAACGGCGAAAGAACTTTGGAACGCCCTGGCTGTACTGAGCCAAGGAACTCCTCAGATCAAAGAAAACAAGCTCGAATTAGAGCTTCAAAAGTTCGAAGCCTTTGCGATGGAGCCCAGTGAAACCATTGACGAGCTGAGCGTCAGATTTACGAATCAAGTCAATGTGATAAACGGGCTGGGAAAAGTGTTCTCAAACAAAGAGATGAACACAAAGATCATAAGAGCGCTACCTCGACAGAAGTGGCTTCCTTTTGCTACTTATTTACGTCGCTCTGATCTTAATACTCTAACTCCTGATGTTATATTTTCAGAATTAAAGACGGAGGAATTTGAGTATAGTCTACCTCAAAAGTGCTCCAGGTGCTCCGGTGACACACGGTTCGATCATGCCTTCAAGGCAATTTTCAAGCAAAACCGGAGGCAAAAATATTTCTTCCGGCAAAAGGCAAGAGGCTGCTGCAGATACAAAGACCCTCGAAATATCACTCTACCGACCAACTCGCACTGATGGCTCTCAAATACCAAAGAGAAAAGGAGAGAGTCAGAAAGCTGAAGAAATACCACAGAGATTCTCCCTCAGGTAAGAAAGATTATCAGAGAAGGGAAGAGTCTAATCCTTCTACTGAATGCGGGAAAACGAGAACTTCTTTGCTAGTCCATCAAAAGACTCAGTTGGAAAAAGTAGCAGCAGAGCATCAACATGCTACAACTGCAAGAAGGAGGGACACTATCGATCTGACCGTCCCGAACTCTCACCGCTTAAAGAGCAGAACGGCAGGCCAGAAGAGAAAATTTGCCCAGAGGAGGCAGGCCTATATAGCCGGAGAGATATCCGACAACTCAATTGAAGAGGATACATTCATGTACTCTTCTAAGGACGAAGCTGCATTCATAGCTGTTGAAGTCGGAGAGACGGTTCCTGAAGAATCAGCTGAACACTGTCTGATGGCCGGAGAAGAAGCTGAGGTAAATTCTAAACTTAATATAACCTCCTCTTCACACAACACACACGATACTTGCTCGGTCTCGGATGATCCTCTAGACGTAGTACAAGCATATGACGACCTGCTAGAGGAACAAATTCAGCTGAGCAGAGAGTTCAGCAGAACCATCCAGGAACTTGAACAGGTAAAGGCTGAGAATTAGAGACTTTCTTCTGATTGTCAGGTCTCTACTGAGTCAGTGGATCTAGTTGCGAGACTCAAGGAAGAGATCGAATCTCTTATGACTAAGTCTCAGCTTCAAGAGACTCAGATCGCAGTCCTGACCAAGGATAATTCGGAGAAAAAGACTGAAATAGCCCAACTCAGTCAGAAACTCTCAGACGTACAAAAGGACTATGATTCTCTTAGGAGAAGTGATGAGGTCTGGAGAGGACTGATGACTGAACAATACCTGGGAGCTAAGGAGAAGCTCGAAAGCATGCTCAGAGCACAACGGCCAACTGCTGTGAAAGAAGGCCTTGGCTATACCCACGAAGCTTCTACCTCCAAAAGCTCAGCAACGCTGGCTGATAGGTTCGTCAAAGGAAAGGTGCAAGCTGCTGACACCACACCTCAGGCGAAGAACAAACAGAAAGTAATCGCACCTCAGCCGAGCAGCAACAAACAACTGACCAAAGGCTCCAGCCCCAGGACACCAAGATCAAACTCAGGGGGAACCAAGAAGGTCAGATGGGCGTAACGGTACAAGGGAGCCATCGTATGAGCACCCGGCTGAGTACGGCTCGTACTATTATGAGCCCAGGGTCAGGAGAAGCGCAAAGACTCAGAAGAAGAAAGTGCCTGAACCCAAAATCATCAGCAGAAAGTCAGTATCTCCAAGTCCTGTGGAGAAGAAAGCTGACAAGGTTCAGAAGAAGAAGTCACAGACTTTTAAGGTCCCGAGACAGATTTAGGTTCCGAAATCACCCACTAACCAGTAAGGACCCAACTGAACCAAAGGGTACCTAATGATGCTTCTGTTTTGCAGGTGCATAAGGACCCTTGGATAGTGGACAGCGGCTGCTCAAGACACATGACATATCAGAAGAGCCTGCTGACCAACTATGTACAAGAAGATGGTCCTAGAATTGAGTTTGGTGACAATTCAAAAGGCTACACAAGGGGATACAGAACGATGAACATTGGGACTGCCTCAGTTCCAAGAGTAACATATGTTGAAGGACTTCAACATAATCTCCTTTCTGTCAGTCAATTCTGTGATAATCTTAACAGAGTTATCTTTGACGCTGGTTTCTGTGATGTTGTTGATAAATCTACAGGGAAAACAATGTTATCAGGATCGCGGAGGAAGAACATCTATGTTGCAAATAGGAAAACCGCAGAACCTGAGGCTTGCTTACTCGCACAGACAAAATCTGGTGACAAGTCAGGATGGCTATGGCACAAAAGACTCAGCCACCTGAACTTCAAGACCATGAACAAGCTAGCCAAGAACTCCAAAGTCAGAGGACTGCCCAACGAATCGTTCGTTAAAGACAGAAATTGTGAAGCATGTCTGAAGGGAAAGCAAACAAAGAATAGCAATCCACCTATTCCGTCACCTTCCACTGATGGAATCCTTCAGCTGCTGCACATGGACCTATTCGGGCAAGTCTCTCCAGTGACTATAAGAGGCAAGAAGTATGCCCTCGTCATTATTGACGACTACTCGAGATATACTTGGGTCATCTTCATCGCCAATAAATCTGATGTTCAAACTGAGTTGCCCAATCTGCTGAAGAAGCTCAGCGTGGAAAAGGACATCAAGATTCAAAGAATTCGCTCAGACAGAGGAACAGAGTTTCTAAACTCGGTGGTTAAGACATACTGCGATAAAGAGGGAATTAAGCACGAGACATCAGCTGCACGCACCCCTCAGCAGAACAGACTTGCTGAACGAAAGAACAGAACACTCAAAGAAGCTGCAAGAACGCTCCTCGCAGATTCTGGACTACCCTCGAAGTTCTGGGCTGATGCTACTGACACCGTCTGCTACACTCAGAATCACTCACTACTTACTCAGCAACACATGAAGACACCATATGAATTATGGAAAGGGAGAATTCCTTCTATTTCTCATTTTCATATTTTCAGCTGTCCTTACTTTATCCACAATAACAGGAAAGATCAGCTGAAGGTCTTTGATAGCAAATCTGATCAAGGAGTTTTCTTAGGATACTCTCGAGTCAGTAAAGCCTTCAGAGTCTTTAACTATCGAACTCTTTGTGTGGAGGAAAGCCCTCATGTTGTTTTTGATGAATTTGTTGCTGAGAACATGAAAGAAACAGAGTCAAATACTGATGATGTCAGCAGCAAGCTACATGATCTCGGACTTACTGATAAAGCTGAAAAGATCCAGCATTGTTGGGATGATGAGTCAGACGATGAACAAACTCAGACTCAACCAACAGTCGACGTAGCTGACCTAGTTGATTCTCCCGAACAGAATCAACAACAGGTAACATCGGTCGATGAGGAAGCCCCAGTGGTAACTGAGACCTCTACTGAGAATATAAACTCAGGGGGAACAATTAATGTTCCTGAGCTAAATGCCCCTGAACCTGGAAACTCAGTGGATCCTAACCTTCTTATCGAAATATTGCAATCTCGGAAACGGTACTACGAAATGCCTAACACTCCTACTGATTCTGCAGAAGTTGTATCAGAAGAAGAAGCCAGACTCAGACGATCATGGCTAGATGCTCATTCTTCAGATCTTATCATTGGAGATCCATCAGCAACGATAAGAACAAGATCTAGATTTAATCAATGCGAAAGCTCACTATATTCTTGTTTCTTGTCTACAGAAGAACCTCAGTCGATAGAGGACGCACTTAATGATGCTGACTAGATCATTGCCATGCAAGAAGAGCTGAACCAGTTCGTTCGAAACAAAGTTTGGCAGCTTGTAGACAGACCTAGACATCAGCATGTCATTGGTACTAAGTGGGTCTTCAAAAACAAGTGAGATGAAAACAACGTCATTGTCAGAAATAAAGCACGACTAGTTGCAAAGGGATATAGTCAGGCGGAAGGAATTGATTTTGATGAAACATTCGCTCCAGTCGCAAGATTGGAAGCCATTCGTCTATTCCTAGCTTATGCAACACATCAAGGCTTCAAAGTCTATCAAATGGATGTAAAGTCAGCTTTTCTGAACGGCGTACTGAAGGAAGAAGTCTACGTGGAACAACCGCCCGGCTTTCAGCAGGGACATCAGGTGTACAGACTTAGGAAAGCTCTGTATGGGTTAAAACAAGCACCCAGGGCTTGGTATGATACCCTATTAGACTTCCTACTTTATAAAGGTTTTCAGAAGGGGACAGTAGATCGCACCCTATTCAACATAAAGTCAGGAGATGACATCCTACTGGTGCAAATCTACGTGGACGACATCATTTTCGGCTGCAGAAACGAGATTATATGTCAGCAGTTCGAGAAGATGATGAAAGAGAAATTCGAGATGTCCATGATGGGAGAGATAGATTATTTCCTTGGATTTCAAGTCAAGCAATCACCTAAAGGAATCTTCATCAATCAAGCCAAATACACTCGAGACCTTCTCAAGAGATTCGGCTGTGACTCCAGCAAGCCAGTCAAAATCCCCATGAATACGAATTTTAAAATCGATCTAGACAAAGAGGGAGCTTCTGTTAACTCTACTGATTATAGAGCTATTATTGGTTCTTTATTATATTTAACGACTAGCCGACTCGACATAACTTATGCTTGTAGGTGTATGCGCAAGATTTCAAGCGGATCCCAAGCGAAGTCATCTCGACTCGCCTAAAAACATTCTCGCGCTATCTCGAGAGGAACACCGATCTTTGGGTTATGGTATCCCGGCGATGATAATCTAATACCGACAGAGTTATTCTAATGCCGATTATGCGGGATGCGGGATAGATCGTAAGTCAACTTCCGGAACGTGTCGGTTCCTAGGCAAAGCAAGCCGATATCTTGGTTCTCAAAGAAACAAAGACTCGCAGCAACGTCCACTACCGGCCGAGTACATGGCTCGCCGGAAGTTCTTCGTGCCTAGATCCTTTGGCTTCGACAACAACCGAGAGATTATGGTATCATTCGGAATGAAGTGCCCATTTACGCGTGACTCCACAAGTGCTATTGCCATAACTCGGAACCCGGTTCTACATACGAGATGCAAGCACGTGGATATCCGACACCACTTCATCGGAGACCATGTCGAGAAGAAGGATATCGAGAATGGAGAAGATCCATACCGACAATCAAAGAGGCGAACATACCGACCAAACCACTAGCCGAGAAAGATTCGGAGAATTATCGGTTGAGCTAGGTCTCCCTGGATCCTACCGAAATGCATCGGTAGAAGACAACTGCGATAGCGACCCTTGGAGACAATTGGAAATATTTGGTATCGGTAGATGGAACCAGTACGACAAGTCGGTGAGACTCCGTACGGTGATTCAAATGGGAAGAATCACACTTGTACACAAAGAAGGGGAACGTGCTTATCGGCACTTCAATCACCCTCCTGCGATATAATGGTAACCAGCTGATCGAAAGTTCAGCTGAAGAGGTTTGCGTAGTATCATATACTTAATTTCTTTTCAGAAGCATGTTTGCACTTATTATATCAGTCGCACGTTGTCAGCAGTTAATGTGCATTTATTTCCCGCCTTTAATAGTTTAAGGAAAGGTCAGTAGGAAACCTTCTCATTCGAATAACTGAGTAATTAATGCTGTCTGTCGCGCATTTAATGCATGTCTTCTCACTTACCTTTATTACGTAAGTCTATGTTAGAGGCGGCTTTGGTAATCATTCCTTTTACAACATTTAATCTCAGCCGTCCATAGATTTGAAAGATTAAAATAGGATCGTTGGATCTAAACTTATAATCAATCAATATATACAAATCTTTCATCTTCTATCCATTTCCTCACTTTCCGCCATTTTTCAACTTAAGAGCTATCTTCAAGCGTTCAGTTTCTTTCTCAAAAATCATCTTAACTGTCTCGCTTTTGCATCTCTCAAGCTCTTTAGTACTCGGTAATGTATTGAAACCTGCTGAATACTTACTAACTTACTCTATTTTCAAGTGCTAACAAATTATTTTGCAGATTTCAATGGCGACATCTCAAATTCCTGAGAATATAGAGGAGATTATGTCATCCAGGATTCAGTTTGAACCGACTTTGGCCTTCCGTCAAGTAGATATCTCTTATTTGGAGCTGGTGTTTGATGCTCTGGAGCATTCTGGTCTTCAGGAGCTGGTGACGAAGCACCCAAGATCATATCTACCAAGGCAAGTGGTAGAAGTGTACTACAACTGGAGGTCACTCGCATCTGGAGGCGAGGAATCTTCCTTCGTCTACATGAAGGAAGTTGATCAGAATTGTTGGGATGCTACTCAGAGAATTTTCAACGTCAGGGACGCTCTGATGCTGACGTTTGATATTCCAGACTCTGGTATTTCTCCTATCGGATACAAGGAGAAGGAGATAAACGAGTATGTCCATATGTTCTGCGGACGAACTGACATATCGTTCAAGTCAGCTCTGCAGAAGAACCTTCTGCTTCCCCAATACAGAGGACTAGCCTACATAGTCTCTCATATCCTGACGAGCTCAGTTGGATCATACGATCAATTATCCAAGCCAAGGATTCAGCTGATGATGGCGATAGATGATGGAGTTGAAGTGAACTGGGCCGACTATTATGTTTCAGAGATAAAAGCCCAAGCCCAGAAGTTCACTACCCTACCCACTGGAGAGAGGAAGTTAGCCAGTGTAGGGAAATTACTCTATGGGACTAAGATGTCAGTCCTCATCGAAAACTCTGTTCAAAGGCACTCGTCGTTTGCTGATTCTAAGTTCTTCGACGTAAAACTGATTAAGTTCAAGACTAAAGCAGCGACTGAGAAGTCTATTGGTAAGGGGCCGCCTGAGCCGAAGAGAGCTGCATCCGCTCTGCCCCCTCATACCGAAGTGCCTAAGAAGAGGCGGCTGACTAAGACCAGACCAGCTGAGGTCTCAACTGCTCAGCCCCTCTCTGTTATTGAACCACCTCCTCCTCCTCCTCCTACTCAAGAAGAGGAGATCTTGGACTCTGATACTGGCATTGAGGGTGCGACCCTCAAAGATAAAGTCCAGGTAATTAGCTCTGAGGAGACACAGTCGGACGTCAGGGAACCGACTGAGGAGACTGCGACTGAGTGGACAGCTATTCACACCACTCATCTCCGTGCCACATCTGAAGTACACGATCATATTCCTGAGATCGCTGGGCACTCAGACTTAGTCGACATAGCCATCAGGGCTAGGGTTCAAATGCTTCTAAGATTTCTGAGTTGGGATATTCTAGAAGACATAATCAAAACCCACTCAGTCATCTACTTGCACGATGAGGAGCAGAAGCTACAAGAAGTAATAGGGTACGGAGAACCAGCTGACTTAGCTACTCTTGAAGATCTCAGAGCCGCAATGCTTTACCTTCTAAGCTTGAGAGAGTCAGTCCCTGGTAATACTGCTGATAAGAAAGACGATGATAACAATCAGAGGAAGGATCAGACACCCAAGGATAAAGAGTTGGGAGGCTCTGCTGAGGGTTCAACTCCCCGTGATAAGAGCAAATCACCACATCCTGATACATCAGGTGATGCTCAAGGTGCTCTGAAGTATAGTAGGGAGTAGCTCCTCACGTTTTCTGAGCAGAGGCTCGGAACCAGCTCGTACCAGATACAACCTATCGGTTCCGTGTCCTCGAAGTCTGTAAATAAAGCCATTCGACGCCAAGGAGAGAAAAATAGACTTTTGGCTAAGGACGTCTATCTGAAATGGACAAAGTATACAAAGGCTCAGACACAGAGCTTAGACAAAATAGCTGCAGGCATCTCAAAGACTCCAGTAGCTCCTCCTTAACCCAACTTTCAGGAGATTATTGAGGCAGCCTTTGCAGCTCAGAAAGTCGATCTAGAAGCTCAGAGTCAGCAGTTGCTCCAAAATCAGCAGAAGATATTTTCAGAGCAGCTGACTCAAGCTCTTGCAACTGTTAAGCTCGAAATCGATGAACGGAATAAGATTGCCACCTCTAGCCTTCAGAAAGCTATTACCCAAGCAGCGGAGGCTCGAAACTTATTCGAAAGAAATGACGAGAATCGCGAGGATCGGGCTCTACCGAAACTCCGTCGAAGTCACCGCATGCCTTAAAACATCTAGAGCTGATCAGGAAAAAGACTGGGAATTATATTGCGATCTCTTCAAGGACTTCGAATCCACAGCAACTCAGATTAAGGATTCAGTCCACAATGTGGAAAGAGACATTCAACCCATCCTCACCCAGTTAAGGCAGATGATGCCAAAAAGGGGGAAGGTATTATGAAGGATGAACCTGATACGGATATGGCTGATGTCCAAATAGTAGAGGGTGGTCAGGAGGAAGGACCCTCAAATGCTCAGACTCAGGGGGAAGGTATTCAGGCGGAACAACCCTCAACTGCTCATGCTCAATCCTCAGCCGCTCAGGCTGAAGATACTTCAGGGGTTCTGCTGCTCGAATTTCCTCTAAAACCTACCCTTATCTCATCTTCTGTTGCTCACATAGAAGATGTTGCTCACTTCATTGAGCAAGAGTCTGAAGAAGAACAGGCTCCTCCGCAGAGGCCGGGGAAGGAGATTGCTACCGCTACTACTCCTCCTTCCTCCCCGGTCCGAAAATTCAAATCTAAAGCGGAACAAGAGGCCTTCGACCTCCGCGTAGCCCAACAACTACAAGACAAGCTGGACCATGAGCGTCAGCTGGAAGAAGCTCAACTTGCTAAAAACCCTAAGGGTAAAGTTGTTAAGGGCAGAGGTAAGACGAAGCAATAGTCAGTGGACGAAGAAAAGAAAAAGGCTCAGGAGGAGTTCGCAAAAACTCTTTCTACTATAGGTCAAGCTACTGCTCAGAGTCACTATCAGACCCATCTTACACCTGAGCAGGAAGCCGAAGATAGAGCCACTTGGGAAGCCACGCTGCGAGGCCTAAATCTCAGGAAAGGAGACTGTATGGCAGCGGCTCTCCGAGAAAAGAAGAGAATGACTGATATGGCTAAGATGATTAGCTTATCTCAAAAGCCAGCAGCTGATCCCAGAAGATAAATCCCACGAGGATCAAGGAAAAGAGCGCCTTATGTCAAAAATGACCCTGTGCTTCATGTTGATAAATGGGTTCCTGCTCTGGTTAATGATCAATGGGAAGAGCTCAAAGAGGAATTTATCAAAGGCTACTACGTATGGAAATTCTATCCAAGTGAGCAGACTATCGAACAAGCCTTTGACGAGTTTATGTTAAATTATAACTCTGAGCTGAGGGAACAACTTCTGGAGATTATGAAAAGAGAGAACATTCCTTTCAGAGCTCCGGCTTTCAGGCGCATCCCACCTCCTAGAACTGCGCGCGGAGTTCTATGTACAAAGGATATAGAGGATGAGATCAGACTGCAGCTTCTCGCTTCGACTTGAGTGTCGACCTAGCTGAAGACGACGAGGATGTCCAGACACTGAGGAAGAGAATCTACTTATACTATGGTCTGCAACCTCCTGTCGAAAGATCTGCTGATTTCAAGAAGCGTACTCAAGGCTTCAAGCGTCAGTAGTTTTTATCTCCTCTCTTTTGTAATAGTGATAGGAACTTGTAATTTCCTGATCATATATGTTATCGTTCCTATTGCTTGATAGACAATTACTCATTGTCTTACATCATTTTGGTTTGTGTTTTCACAACTGATCACTAAGTGATCTGACACACACTCACAATCAGTTTCTCTGATTTTGCCTATCTCTCACCTGCTGATGTTTTGAAGTCATCATATCAGTTTGTTTTCCTCAGATAGATTAAGGGGGAAATTGCTGTCAGTAGGTTAGCATATCTTATAAGATGTTTAGAGTTTAGAAGTATAGGTTTTGGCATCATCAATTAGGGGGAAATTGTTGGATATGAGTCAGTAGATGATACTCAGCTGTTCGTGGTTAAAAGAAAATTGTGGGAAATCATAGTAGTACTATGAAATTGAAGATCCCAAAACCGAGCTGATATCAGTAGTTTAGTGTGTTGTTAGGATTAGCTGATGTATATGCTAGACTTGTTGTAATCGTTTTTATATTTTGTCTAAGTCCTGTACGGGGTAATTGTTGAACTGATCTTCTGCCGAAGATACTTTTCAGAACCCCACGTCATCAGTGTAATCGCTATGCGTTCTTGACATCACCGAGTAGACCTCGGTAGAAGCCAACCCAAGGCACTGATAAGTTATCGCAGAAGAACTCATGCAAGCCCGTAGATTTCGTTAGCCGCCCGGTGACTTACTCAGAAGTTACATTCCTTGTCAGCCGACTCAGTCGAAGAAGACAGAGACTTAGCAGTCTACTGTATCCAACAGAAAGCGACCCAGCTACTTAAGTCTTTTCGAAAGTTCAGCAGAAGATCATACGAGGTTGTTTGAACGGTCAACTCTGACATTCTCACCAACCACAAACCTCGACCAATGAGAAGCCGACAACGCCTTACCTGCTCCAAACAATAAAGCTGCTCTCATGTACAGTAATTAACTGCCCTACTGCAACAAGTTCAAATTAATGGCCGTTTTCTTTGGAAGCTTGTGACACGTGGCATCGTCATCTCCAACGGACATATGCCATAGCTCACAGCTATAAATAGAGAAGATTTCGAAGCTCCAAAAAAAAAAAAAAAAAGAAAAGCACGAAATTAAAAAGGGAAATTGTTCAAGCTCTCAATCACTCTAGCAAACTCATCAGAACATCCAGCGAAGAATCTGCATTTATTAGAATTTTTTGTGATTCTTCTGTCTAGAGTCTTTAGATCCCTTTCTTCTCTACCTAAGCTCATTGTCAGATTTATGGCTTAGATTCGAAGGAGTTCATTTTTAGTGAACTGTTCTTATTGTAAGAACTCCTTCATTAGTTGGAGAACTGTTTCGCTCCCTTTCGAACTTAGGTTTGAATTGTAAAGTCGCTAAGGACTATAACTTAGAAGGATCTCGTCCCGCGCACGCTTCTTTGCCGAGACTTGCTCAGACTAATCAACAAGTTATCCTGCTCTGTTCAGGACCGTGGACGTAGGATCTTGCGTATCCGAACCACGTTAAACTGCTTGTGTTCTTTACTGTTTTAGTGCATACAAACCTTTGAAAATCATAAGTTTGCATAAAACGTATTTCTAAAGTCGCACAGCCAAAAGAATTTAATCTGCGAAAACACGTTTTCAAAAAGAGACAAACTCCGGCCCCCACACTTATCCGCACACTTAAGTCTCCGACTGAGTTTCGAAGTATTGACAAAAGTTAGTAGAAGAGCTCAGTAGATGACTCACTCTGTCCCGTGATCGAAGGTTTATTTGGCACTGTTCATCAGTTGCAACCAACAACTTCAGCTGACCTTCACCGAGAAAAAGAAACGGTACTCAGGTGTATTCACCCCCCCCCCCTCTACACCTGATATTTGTCTCCGGACCAACAATTATTACTTGTAAACCGCGTAGTTCTGTTAATATTGCTTCCTCATCATCAAATCCTAAGAACCAAACTTATCTGTGGCACTTAAGACTATGTCACATCAATCTTAACGGCACTCAAAGGTTGGTGGAATATGGATCATTGGAGTCTCTCCAAGTTGAACCATTTGCAACTTGCGAAACCTGTTTGGAAGGAAAGATGATGACTAGGCCTTTGAAGGCAAAAGGTTATAAAGCCACAAAAGTATTAATTTCGATACATTATGACTTGTGTGGGTCTATGTGTACACAGGCTCGTGGAGGGTATTAATACTTCGTCACATTTACTGACGATTACTCGAGGTATGTATATGTTTACCTTCTTCGCCACAAGTTGGATTGCTTTGAAACCTTTAAGGAATTCAAGGCAGAAGTGGAGAAGAAGCTAGGTAAAGAAATCAAAACACTACGATCTGATCGTGGTAGGGAATACCTATCCAACGAGTTAAAGGACTACTTGACAGAATGTGGGATTACATCCCAGCTGACAACACCGGACACACCTCAGCAGAATGGTGTGTCAGAGAGAAGGAACAGAAGTCTCTTAGAGATGGTTCGGTCGATGATGAGTTATGCAACTTTGCCAGTTTCCTTTTGGGGATATGCCCTAGAGACTGCAGCATACTTGCTGAACCGTGTGCCATCCAAGTCGGTTAACACGACTCCTTTTGAGTTGTGGAGCGGGCACAAACCCAGTATGCACCACTTAAGGATTTGGGGTTATCCTGCTTATGTGCTAAATAGGCAGGCCGACAAATTGGAATCACGTTCAGAAGTGATGTTGTTCATAGGGTATCCGAAGGAAACGAAGGGTGGATACTTTTATGATCCTAAAGAACAGGAGATCGTTGTTAGTCCGAACGCTTGGTTCTTAAAAGAGGATTACATTAGTAACCATAAATCTCGAGTCGATATCATCCTTGAGGAATTACAAGGTGGTCGAGTTCCACTTGAACAACCAGTTGTGCAAGATAGTACTCCACGAGTAACTGCACAATTTGTTAACACAACACCTGACATTGTTCGACGTAGTGGGAGGGTGATATTTACACCTGATCGGTATATGTTCACTGGGGAGATGTTTGATCATCTCCTGGCAGATGAACAAGATACCGTGGATCCCTGGACTTACAACGAAGCAGTGGGAGATGTAGATGCAGATTCCTAGCGAATCATCATGGACTAAGAATTTAAGTCCATAATTGATATGGATGTATACGAGATCACTGAACTACCTGAGGGCTGCAAGGCTATTGGTAGTAAGTGGGTATACAAGAGAAAGAGAGAGGACCGAATGGAGAGATTGTAGCGTTTAAGGCCAGGCTAGTGGCTAAGGGTCTTACCCAGAAAGAAGGTATCGATTACAAAGAGACCTTCTCGCCTGTAGCAATGATCAAGTCCATTCGGATTCTCCTTGCCATATCAGCTCATGTGAACCTAGAGATCTGGCAAATGTATGTCAAAACCGCATTCCTAAATGGTCACCTTGAAAAAGGTAAGGACATCTACATGAAACAACCAGATGGTTATGTGAAGAAGGGCGAAGGGCATCTAGTTTGGAAGCTTAAGAAGTCTATTCATAGACTTAAGCAAGCTTTCCGGTTATGGCACCAGCATTTTCGACGAGGTAGTCAAATCCTATGGATTTGTATCATGTCCTAACGAGGTGTGTGTACCATATTTGTGTTAACGGATCAGTGGTGTTTCTTGCATTTTACGTAGATGACATCCTTCTCATTGGCAACATTGTTGAAGTGTTATCAGACGTAAAGATGTGGTTATCCGAGCAGTTTCAAATGAAGGACTTAGGTGAAGATGCTTACATCCTTGGGATCAAGGTTATCTGAGATCGCCAAAAAAGGATGTTAAGCTTGTCACACGCGTCCTACATTGACACTGTTATTGCTCGTTTTAGCATGCAAAAATCCAAGAGAGGTTCAATACCTTTCAGACATGGCATTTTTCTATCTAAGAGTCAGTGCCCTAAAACACCTGAAGAGATAGAAAGTATGAGGCTAGTATCATATGCTTCCGCTGTCGGTAGCCTCATGTATGCAATGCTTTGTACGAGAACAAATATCTCATATGCTATAGGCATGGTCTCAAGATATCAGTCTAACCCTAGAAAGGAACACCGGACTGCGGTCAAGCATATTCTCAAGTACCTTAAACGGACTAGAGATTATAGGCTTGTTTACCAGTCAGACAGTCTAGTGTCTTTGGGTTATACAGATTCGAATTTCCTGGCTGACAGAGACAAGAAGAAGTCTACCTCGGGTTAAGTGTTACCGTGGGAGGTGGAGCTATTTCATGGAGGAGTGCAAAGTAGAAATGCATTACAGACTCAACCATGGAAGCAGAGTATGTGGCTGCTTCAGAAGCTTCGAAAGAGGCAGTTTGGCTCAAGAATTTCCTCATGGATCTTGATATTGTTCAGAATTTGCCTAAGGCGATCACGATTTATTGTGATAATGCGGGTGCAGTGACAAATTCTAAGGAACCTAGATCTCACAAGGCGTCTAAACACATAGACATGAAGTACCTCATTATACGAGTATTCGTAAATCGAGGTGACGTGGTGATTGACAAAATTGGAACTGAAGTCAACCTAGCTAATCCTTTCACAAAGAGCTTATCACTCCCGGCTTACGAGAAGCATGTTCGTAACTTAGGAGTGTTAGAGATGCCCCCTACTTAGGATTACAGAAACTTTTGTATAAGTGGAAGAAGATGCAGTGATAGATATGATAGATAGCTGAGATATAGCTGAGTACTAGTTTGTACCTAGATAGCTGAGATATAGTTGAGTACTAGTTTGTACTTAGAACTGACACATTGTATACTAAAAGTTTGCTTTAGTATAAGTGGGAGAATTGTTGGGATTTTGTATACTGGAAGCAGGTTTTATGCTTGTATACAATGTGTTTTTGTCCTTGACACTATTTTATTCTCCTATCTGATAAATATCATTATTTGCACGTGTAATCCTTTATCTTGTACAAAAGTTAGATTTATGTAGTGTGTCGGGTATCACAGAAGACAACACAAATTGGTTGAACTGACAAGAAATAAACAGTTATCACAGCTGAGACAACTTCAGGCTAAGTTGTCGGTTTAAGCTGCAGTTTAGATAAGAAGTAGCTTGTCTTAGCTGCTTGTCTTTACTGGTACACTGAAGGTGGTGTATTGATGGATCATAGTGAGATGTGTTCTCCTAACTGACCTTAGTGGAGAACCAAGATCTCGGTGACTTAGCTGGTCTTAAGCTTGGTAAGACTTCAGCTGAGTGCATTTGGCTATCTATCACTTTGACCTACTATGGTGAACGTCATCTCGATCGAATCTGCGTATCTTGGGTGTTAGTAGTTATTTGTGGCTCAGGCTAGTTGTTTGTATCCTAGTAAAATGGGTTGATAATATCCCCTGAGGAACTCGAAAGGATTAGCACACTAATCTCGGCCAGTTGATTAAGTTCAGGTGTGTTAATAAGGTCGAGTGGTACTACTCAGGAATATAAGATGTTAATTAATTTAAGCTGTTAGTGAGTTTAATTAATTAACGAATATTTCTATCTTAAATACGGGGATCAATTAAGTCTAAAATACAAGCCCATGCTCAAGTTGGGATAAAGGGGTAAGTCAGCACGAATTCTCTAGTGGAATGAATCTGTGTTTATTAATTAATTTTGCTCTGAGCTAAGCATAGATAATTAATTAATTTGAGGCCCGACTTTATTTCTTGTATTAGGTCCCTGATCTGACCCAATTAGTTGCCTAGTTATTTATTGTCTCTCAGAAATCATTATTAAAAGATTAATGTATTTTTACATTATTTAATAATGTTATTTATCTGGAATTAATTGGCTGGGCCCAATAATTGATAAATATTAGTAGCTCAGTGGATTAATTAATTGTATTATGGGCTAATTTTGTGGAAGCCCATTAGGAATATAATTAAATTAATGGGCTACAAATATATTAATATTATATTAGCTTTTGAAGCCTATATGTATTAGTATTCTTTTTAGAAACAGATTACACAGACTCACATGAGATACACGCACGCGTGAGAATTAGAGAGATGATATTCTTAATTTTCTCCAGTTCTCTGACCACCCAGAGGGAGAAAAAGGTCGGGACACAGATCAGAAGATCTGACACACGAGCAACAATCAAAGCTGCAACAACATACGAAGGAGGAAGGTAATCGTTCTTAACCCTCAATTATCCTTCATTTTGGATATCCGAACCTCTTTAAAAATCGTTGTGTCTTTTACTGTTGCATTGATTTACTGATCATTCTGAAAACCCGTTTACAAAATTATTCAACAGAGTTTCAGTAAAAAGCTTAACTGAGTGCACTAATCTATTGAAACAATTTTTACATTTTACGTTTTCAACTCAACTGAATTGGGCCTACACTATTTCGCACGCTACTGAACTCTTACTGAACGATACTGAATTCTAACATCAGTCAGCTAGCAGGCCTCAGTATAGTCAGTCACTCTGTCTACGCGATCCAGAACAACTTGCCTAGTTTACTGAATTTATTCAGCAAACAACTTCCTCAATAGGACTGTTCGCGTTCAAGTTTGATAAATTTTTTCATGTGTATTCACCCTCCCCCCCCCCACCCCCCCTACACCTGAACGTTTGACTCGGGACCAACAATTGGTATAAGAGCTGGAGTTATTTAAGACTCTTGTTCACTGAAACTGGCCTACTCGAACGAATCCTGAAAACGTTTTCACTGCATATCATTCTTCATTCATATTATTACCTAACATGTCTGATATGTCAGGAATCAGGATGGTACCCATGTTCTCAGTAGAGAACTACGGGGTATCGCGAGTCAGAATGGAAGCACATCCGACTTCCCTCCACGATAGCCTGACAGAGGTTTTGGAAGATGGACCTATCGTACCTATGGTCGATAGTGTTGACTTTCAGGAGCCAGCTCAAGGAGGAGGAGCGGTGACCGGGAAGAAGGTTCCAAAGGACAGAAGCATCTTCACTCCAGAAGAGAAGAAACTTCACAACCTTGACCGGGTAACCAGAAATGCCATTTTAACCACACTGAGCGACTCGTATCTCGGCAGAGTTCATGACTACAAGTTAGCAAAAGAACTCTGGGATGCTCTAGCGCTACTGAGTCGGGGGACTCAGAAGATCAAAGCTAACAAGTTAGCCCTGGAACTTCAAAAGTTGGAGAGACTGTCACTTATGCTCGGCGACACGATTGAAGATCTTAATGTCAGATTTACGGATCTGATGAACATAATCAATGGGCTGGGAAAGACGTTCTCCAACCGATAAATAAATCTCAAGATTTGAGAGCACTGTCAGACGGACATTGGACTCCCTTTGCTACATTGCTTAGACATTATGATTTTGATATTGTTTCTCCTGATCACATATTTTCATAATTAAAAGCTGAGGAGTTCGAGTTTGGTCTGCCATAGAGGAAACAACGAGCTGAAGCTTACACCCAAATAGATCATGCCTTTAAAGCATCAGTCAACACAGCAACTCCAACGTCTAGCAAAGCTGAGCCTTCAACAAGTGACTTACAAGAAGGAAGCCTCGCTAAACAATATGAACTGCTTGCAATCAAATATCAGAAGGAAAAAGAGCGGCGCAGAAAACTGTCTAGAGTCGTAAGAGACTCAAACAGCAAGTCTGACTACTCACCTAAACGCACTCCTGAATCACATACTTCTGAATGCAGGAAACAAGAGGATTCTGCACAGTCAAAAGACAGTGAGAGTAGAGAAGACGAGTCACCTCCTGTTACAACTGCAAGAAGCCAGGACACTATCAGTACTACTGTCCTGAGCTCAGTACAACTGAAAGAGCTGCAAGAAAAGCTCGAAGGGAGAAGTTCATCAAGAAGCGACAAGCCTACATTGCTGGTGAACTCTCAGACGACTCAGAAGAAGTCGACTCTTTCATGGATTCATCAGATGATGAAGCTGCCTTCATAGCCCAAGAGCTTGAAGAAGATACTGAAAAATGTCTCATGGCAGGAGAAGAGGATGAGGTAAACTCTCACGAACCACTTAACTCTTCTTCACACTGCACACAAGACACTATTTCAGGTGCAGATGAGAATCTGGACGCCACGATTGCCTACGAAGAACTACTCGACGAGCAGATTCCGATGAGTCTGCAGCTCAGCAAGACTCTTTAGGAGTTGGATGTCCTGAAAGTGGAAAATCGGAGACTTTCTTAGGAGAGTAAGGTTGCTACTAAGTCGGAAGGACTTGTTATGAGACTCAGGGAGGAGATTAACTCTCTAATGGCCAAGTCTCAGGAACAAGAAGATCTGATCTCGGTACTAACCAAAGACTTGACTCAGAAAGATACTGAATTGAGTCTACTGAAGCAGAAGTTCTCAGAACTTTAGACCGAACACGAAACTCTGAAAAAGAGTGATGATGTCTGGAGAAACCTGATGACAGAGCGTTACATGGGAGCTGAGAAAAATCTTGAGGCAATGTTAGCCAACAACAAGCCTAAACACTGCAAGGAGGGACTCGGGTTCAGCCACGGAGCCTCCACATCTACTTCCACACGCTCAGAGAATCGGCTAACTGATAGGTTTGTTCAAGGGGAGACGATCAATGCTGAATCACTGAACCCCTCAGCAAAGAACAAACAGAACATGAAAGCACCTCATCCTAGCTATTAGAAGTCTAGCGCAAAGTTCAGCTCAAAATCACCCCAGCACAGTCAAGGGGGAACGAGCAGAGTAAAATGGGCTGATCAGTATGGACTGCCACAGCTGACACATCGAGCTCAGTATGGGTCATATTACTATGATCCTATTGTCAGAAGGGGTTCTAAGAGTCAAAAGAAGAAAAAGGTCATTTAGAAGGCTAAGATCTGAAGTCCACCAACTCAGAAGATCAGGACTCCTGAACAGACCAAGCCTCAGAAGTCAACTTCACCCAGCCCAACGGTGAAATATGTTGACAGAAGTGGAAAGAAAATGTCTGAGACCACTAGGGTCGTAAGATATATTTGGGTTTCCAAAACTAAAGCTTAAGGACCCAAAATCAAAATAAAGGGTACCTGAATATAATTCTGTCTTGCAGGTGCATAGGGACCCATGGTACATGGACAGATGCTCAAGACACATGACGTACTAGAGGAATCTACTAAAGAATTATATCACAGAAGAAGGACCCATAATCGAGTTTGGAGATAACACAAAAGGCTATACCAGAAGTTACGGGACACTCAGCATTGGAACCACCATAGTTCCAAGAGTATCATATGTTAAAGGACTTCAACATAATCTTCTCTCCGTTAGTCAATTTTGTGATAACTCGAATAGAGTGATTTTTAACACTGGTTTCTGTGATGTCATTGATAAATATATAGGGAAAATAGTGTTGTCAGGTTCGCGCAAAAAGAACATATACATTGCTGATTGGAATTCAGCAGAACCTGAATCATGCTTGCTGGCAAAAAACGACAACAGAACGGGGTGGCTCTGGCATAGAAGACTCAGCCATCTCAACTTCAAGACGCTCAACAAGCTTGCTAGAACGCTCTAGTGAGAGGACTGTCGAATGATGTGTTCAGCAAGGACACTCAATGCGAGGCATGCCTGAAGGGAAAGCAAAAAAAGAAACAAAATCCACCATTTCCATCACCCTCCACGGATGGAATCCTTCAGCTCTTGCACATGGACTTGTTCGAAGAATTGACCTCATGAGGTCTTAGAGGCATTTCAAACTGAAAAGCTGAATCATAGATCGAAGATTTCAGTAACTAAAATGCCGGATAGAAGTAATGAAACTGATAAATCATATTAACATTCACAACGTAAGTGAAACACAAAACGAATTTGTAAACGCAAATTGTATTACTTCAAAAGGAACCAACTGAAGCTTTATATAGCCTTGCAAGAAACAGAACAACCGAAAATCCAACAACTACTCACTTTGCTAAAGACTAGGGATAAATGAAAAAATGCTCGTGTTCCTAATCTCTAGGAACTTATTTAACTGACTCTCAAAGACTTATTCAAAAAAACTCAGACTTCTTCAAAGACGACTCAACAATCCCTCTCCTAAACTAAATATGCTAGATGCATGTTAGTTTATAACATTGTTGCTTCGGACACCAAATGCTTCTTTGAGTTTTTTGAATTGATTGAGCATCAACGATTTGGTCAACTACTGGCTCACTGCTCCCACAATACTCCATTCTAATTGATCCATGGAAAGTGAAACCTTACATCGATATGTTTACTTTTCCTATGAAAAACTGGATTCTTAGCAAGCTTGCTAGTTGAAGAATTATCACAAAGAACTTTGACATAATCACTTCGTGTTTCATCAATTTGCTTTAGAACCCACTGCAACCAGACACTTCGGCAAGGACATAAAGCTGTTGTAATGTACTCCGCTTCTGTGGTCGAAAGAGTTACCACCGGCTACTTCATAGATACCCAAGCTACTTTTCCTCCACTTAACAAGAACAAATAACCTGAAGTGCTCTTTCGATCATCCAAGTCACTAGCATATTCGTTGTCTGTGTACGCTATCAATTCAGCGGTGACCCACTTTGTAGAAAATGCCAAAATCCTTAATAGCTTGAATATATCTTAGAATTCTTTTGGCTGCCAGCATGTGTGTTTCAATAGTATTTGACATGAATCTGCTTATGAGACACACATTGTTAATCAGATCCGGTCTTGTGACTTCCATATACATTAGACTTCCAACAATTTATTTGAACAATGTTCCATTTGTCTTTACTCCTTCATCCTTCGATAATTTATTTCATTAAACCATTGGATTTCTGACACCATTGCAGTTTCCCATCCCAAATCTTTCAAGAATTTCACTAGCGTATTTATTTTGACAGATGAAGATTCCATCACTGCCTTGATGCACTTATAATCTCAAAAAATACTTCATTTCCCCAGATCGGTCATCTCAAATTCACTTTTCATTGAGTTTTAGAAATCTCGCATCATGAGCAAACCATTACACGTAAAAACAAGGTCATCAACATAAATGCTTACAAATATGATATTGTTGTTCTCAAGTTTTTTAACAGACAAGGTGTTGTCAGAGCAGCTTCTTTCGAACCCTTCTTTGATAAAATATCCTTCAATCCTGCTAAACCAAGCTCTCAGAGCTTGTTTCAAGCCATAAAGAGTTTTCTTTAGCTTGTATATTGTTGGTCCCGAGAGCACGTTCAGCTGTAAAGGGGGGGGGGGAGAATACACCTGAAAACCGATTTTCTCAACTTAAACACGAACAGTCATTTTCAGGATACTGTCATAATGAACAAGTTCAGAGACCAGATAAGTTGTTCTGAATCGTGTGGCAGAGTGACTGACTCTACTGAGATCTGCTAGCTGACTGAGAGTCAGAATTCAGTATCTTCCAGATAGGGTTCAGTAGTGCGGAATAGTGTAGGCCAAATTCAGTTGAGTGGGAAAACGTTTTATCAAAACAGTTTCAGTAAATTAGTGCAGTCAGTTAAGTTTGCTGAAACTCAGTTGAATGATTTTAAAGGATGTTTTCAGTATGAACAGTAAATCAATGCAACAGTGAAAAACAGAACACAAGACACAGAGATTTTTAAAGTGGTTCGGACTCAAAAATCCTACGTCCACTGTCCCGAAAGATCAGGAAGCTATTTATTATACTGAGATAGTCTCAGTCGGTTTATACACTAGACAAACACTGATCTTGAGATTTATACTAAGGAAGTCTCAGTTTACAAGGTTATCAAACTAAGTGTTTGAAAAACTCTCCAACAGTGAAGGAGTACTTTACAATAAGGATCAGCTCGAAAGTGAACTCCTTCGTCTAAACTATGGATTTAGTCTATTGAGCTTAGGTTAGAGGGATAGGGAACAAGGAGTTGGCTTCTAGAACGACGAATAACTGAATGTAATCTTTGGGATTGTGTATCGCCGTTTGGATACTTGAGGCTGTATAGTTCAGTTTAGCTTGGTTCCAAATGAGCAGAGTTGTAGTCTTTCGCCGGAGATTGCTTCTTCGAACTTCTTGCAGAAGACTAAGGCTTTTTCGAATATGCTCGTTTTAATGCTCTGTGAGTTCTTGGTGAGGTTCATGAGCTTCAAATTTTGATTTATCCCTCTATTTATAGAGAAGGGATTAGGATAGATCCGTTGGAGACGACGATCCTTTGTCTCTCTCTTTTGGGTAGCTAACGGCTCTTTTGAAGTATGATGGCAGTGTCCTTTCCCTCCATTTCTGGAAAGTTGTTGACTTGCAGCTTTAGTAGATATAGGTTACGTGTCTGCTTGTCATTGGCCGAGGTTCAGAAAGTGGTTGAGACAGAATAGACTTCAAGGAGATCTGAAGCTGACCTCTCTCTTCCTCGTATTGACTCTGCTGAAATGACTTCAAAGATCCTGACGGTCAGAAGACTATCTGGCCGTTGCTGAGTCTGATCTCTGATTCAGTGGCATGCTCCTGTTGAGTCGGTTCTACTGAATATCATCTCTGAGTTCAGTGAACTACTCCTGCTGGGTTCAGTTCCACCGACTCCATTCAGTATACTGCTCCTGCTGAGTACAGTATCACTGAGTCTTCTACTTCTGGTGCTGAGACAGATAATCTACTGAGTGCCTGAACCAGAGCAGAGTGTCTGCTGAGTCTGAAACCTCAGAGACAAAACATATTACAACGTAATGGTTCACCAATCAATATAGGGTTTTGGGATCTTCAAATCTTCACAGACTTTTTCAGAGCACAAGGCTACTGAGTGTATGACATCACAGAACACTGAGTCATTTCCCACTATTTACCAACATTGCTGAGGATAGAATCATCACCCAACATTTTCCCCCTATTTGATGATGCCAAAACCTAATAACTATCAACTAATCAACCTAACACTATGACTTATCAGAAACAGAGCTCCTTACACAATAATACAAGTAGGATCAGTGGAGTTGTTCTTTAAGTCCTAGACTACTGAGGGGATTAGGGCAGAAAATCAGAACATATACAGAGTCTAATCAACAATTTCCCCCCGTCTTAACAACAATTTCTCCAATACTAACAAGTCTATCAGAATCTAGCTAAGCAACAACTGACAACAAATAACAGACAGTGAGTGTGTGAGTCAGTGATCACTTTAGTGATTCTGAGTGTTAAGCATAAACAAACATGGCTATTCAGACAATAAGGAATTGTCAAAGCCAAACAGAGATATTATAGATATGAGAATTTCAGTATAGGTACATCTCTGCTAGACTGAAGGAAAGAAAGATACATGGAGAATACAGAAGTAAGAAATCTTTTGTAGTGCCTAATCCTATCTTTGAAATTCTGAGATTGAGTTTCAGGAAGAGTCAGTCCATACATGCGATATGTGACCTTTCTCAGCTTCAGTATCTCAGCAAAGTCCGCTGGGTCTTCTTCATCAAGGAATTTGGCTTCAGCAACGTCCTTCACTTCTTTCTCTATTACACCGTAGTGAATAGATCCATCAAGCCTCTGTGGGGGTGGCACGATTCTGGGATCAGGAACTCTTACTTCAACATTTTCTTTGACAACTTTTTGAAGTCTGGCATACATATCCAAGTCAGCTCTCATGATCCATTCAGTATATGCCACTGACTTGCGTTTCTCAGACCAGAATCTCGAGAAGTAGTTCCTATTTATGAACTCAATCTTCAGTACTTCCCACCTCTGAGTGAATTCCACTGGTATCCATTCATCCGTTCTGGACATCTTTGAGTCTTCAGATCGGTAGGCTTCTTGAATCTCCTGTATCTATAGGGAATATCAGCCTTTTCTGGGATCCTTTAACTTGCTTCCTTTTTAGTCCTCAGCCTGAGAGCTTCAAGATCAGCCATTCTTATTCTCTCTCTGGCTGCTTCTATTTGTCTGGCCTCTTCACCTCTATATAGATATCTGTCTAACTGAGCCCAGATTTCTTCCATCTCTTGTTCCTGTTCCTTTGATGCAGTATAGGAGGGCTTATGAGGTGGCTCTTCTTCTGAGTCAGCAGGCGTGGATGATTTTTCATTAGAAGTCCCCTGCTGCCCAGCTGATTTCTACTGCTGCTGCTCCTTTTCTTTTTCTTTATCAGCCTCGTCACTAAGTTTAAGCGTTTTAGGTGGTGGCCTAGCACCTGTTTTCTTGCCTCCACCTGGAGCCTTGGTTTTGCCTTTGACAGGCTTCTTCTTTGGTTTATTGGCGGCTTCAGCTTTGGCTATCTCCCTAGCCAGCTTCTCATCTACTGCTATTTGAGCCTCCTCCTCCGGGGTTATGAACCTCCTGGGTCCTTTCTTCTTGGAGGGAGGGGTTGGAAATTTCAGTGCCTTTTTGCCTTTTCTGGCAACTGGAGGAGGGAGAGGAGCTTCTTCCTTTTCTGACTCCTCGTCAGCATACTCAACAACTTCCTTTATAATATCAAGAGGAGTTTGAGTTGCCTGAACTATGACTTCTTTGGCTCCTGAGCCGCTTGGACCAGTGTCAGTTGATGCTGCAGCTACAGCTGAGACACCCTGGACCTCGCCAATTTCAGTAGGTCCAGTAGGGGCAGATGACTGAGTTGGAATTGCCCCTACTACTGACCTTCCTTTCTTTGCTGCTTTCAATATCAGCTCCTTAGGTGCTTTCTCTATAATACCTTCCCCCTTTTTGGCATCAGCAATTAGGGTTGGGGGCTGAGCAGATACCTTTCTATTCAGGCTTTTGTATGAGTCTGATAGATCGTCCAGCTTATTATGTAGCTTTGTCAGTGCCTCATGCAGCTCGTTTCTCTCATTTGTCAGCTGATTACTGTATTTCTTGTGTGAGAGATCAGCCGCAACCTTGAATTCTTTTAGCTGCTTCTCTACCTTCTCTTCAAGAGCCTTCTGAATATTCTCCATTCTAAGTTCATTGGCTTGAGAGATGGCATTGACGGATTCAGTGTGAGCGGTGTGAGCGGCCTTGTAATCATTCATCAGTCTGTCCTGGCCTTCCTGAATCGTCTTGAGCTGAGCTTCGAAGTCAGCTCTCTGCGCAGCTAAGGCATTCGTCAGAATGCTGGAGAAGTCAGGGACTGGAGATGTGGCGATAGAGGTTCTGAGTCCCTACAACTCTGCAGTCTAAGCCTCAGTGGTTTGCCGCCAAGTCTTGTGGACGGTACATGCAAGTAGGCGATTCTGACTGTCTTGGTTCCTCAGTGCCATGGACACTAATTTCGATCGACGGCTCTTTGGGCTCGGCGCTACTTTGAAAGCAGATTCGAGAAGGAGCTGAGCAGGATCAGCTGCCTTCAAAGTACCAGCCACCGTCTGCCCGGGACCAAGGATGCTGAGTTGAGGATCAGCGGTAGAAGTAGTGGCATCCTTGTCCGGTTGAGTTCCCTCATCAGGCATCTCAGGGCCCGAATCACGGGGTGGGTCCTGACCATCGGGGTCAGACCCATCTGAGGGCCCTGGTGCTGTGACAGGCTATCTGTCGTTCAGCAGTGCGAGCATGGCTGCCCTTAGATCCTCGAGCGTGCCGAGGTCAGATGGCTCAGATTAGCCAATATTTCCTCTGATCAACAGCTCTTCCTCATGAAGCTGCTCACAGGAGTGGTGGATGATTAGTCGTTTCAGGTTGTGCCACTCCTGGAACCTTATCAGCATATGGAGCCTCGTCTGCCTAGCAAGTAGGACTAGATCTGAGTGGCTGGCGATCTCCGGAATCACTTCAGCAATCTCTCGGGAGGCTCTGGATTTTAGAGCTAATGCCTCCATCCCGATAGATTCTGACACCGAGGCTATCTTCGAGTCCTCGACCTCAATTGGAGACGCCTGTTTCTCAGCAGACGGGATGCTGCTGAGTGGAGGAACAGCCAAGGGACTTTCCAAGGTCTGAACTTCTTTAGCCTGGACTTGTTCAGCTTGGACCCCTTGGTCCACTGTTTCTCCATGTTCAGTGGAGACGATCTTCTCCACTGATTGAGTCTTCTCAGAAGATTATGGTTCGTCTCTCAACTGTAGAGGCGGCTGAGCTATTACTGTCTCTGGCTCCGCCTCAGTCTCAGTAGGCACAACCTCGCTGACCTTCTTCAGCCTCTTGGTTGATGCCTTAGGTGTCGATTTAGGGAGTGACCTCTTCTTCATCGGTGTGGAGGTATGCTGACTCCCGGCCTTAGGTGCAGCGGGCCCTGATCCAATCTACTGAAGGGCTGCTGCCCTGTTCTGGAATCTGACTTTCTTCACGTTGAAATATTGCTTGTCCGCGAAGGTGATTTTGCCAGACGCGCAGAAATCCTCGATCATGACTGAGAGTTTCAGTCTGTATAGGAGCTTTCCTTGACGCTCAACCTATTGGATGCCTTGTCAAATTTGGCTGATTGCATCATGAACTCTCTGAGGAAAAACTCAGTCCTGTTTATCTTGGCCCTGTCATATATTGCTATCATCAGTTGCAGCTTGGGCCTAGACACTTGGTCAAATGAGCTTGCTTGACTCGTCAGTAGCTGAGTCACTATGTACGCCAATGCTCTGTACTGAGGGAGCATTGCGTTCTTGAGAAAAGCGGCTCTGAATACTGCTGGCTTTCCGCAGAACTCAGTGAGGTACTCGTCCATCAGATCATCTTCGTATGCGACGGTGCTGAGTCCTGTATTGGGTAGATTGAAGCTTTTCTGAAGAGCTTCCCGTATTGACATCTGTTTTACTTCTATGTCAGTGCGTGAGGGATCGCCTACTGTATGGACGACGAATCTGCCTCTGATGTCTCCATCCACTGAATCGGAGTTTAGATAGATCTCTGCTACTTGACGTAGGAGAAAGAAAGTCGGCCTCCTTGTCAAGAATCTTTCTAATCCGGTCTCACGGAGGGCGTAGAAAATCTCCTCCATGAAGTCTAGATCGCATTCATCAAACTCCATGACTGGCTCGCACCAGACACAATCCTTCTCAAGGATCTCTTGCATATCTGCCGGAGCACCTACTTGTGTTCCTGTCATTTTAACAATCTGCATACATAGTATAGGTCAGTATCGATTAGAATATTAGAGAAATGAAATCATACGATACTTAATGATCATTGAAGAATTACCAAAAGATTTTCTGAAGATTTTTAAGAGAATTTTGGTAGAAGGTATTAAGTATCTCAGGAAATCTCGGGTACTTAAGATATTTGCAGATATGAAATGGTGGTGTCAAATATTTTGAATGCATACATATATCTTAGAGAAGATAAAGAGTTAAAGATCAAGGGTTCAGTTTGAACGCGCTTTTTGAGATGGGCGGCTAGGATTAAGTTTTATAAAATAGGCAATGATCAAATTAGCCGCCTAAGTCAAAAGCCAGTTGTAAATAGCCTAAGTAGTAACTTGGTACGACATGCATTTAATGCGTGGCAGCATAGAATGTCGTGTATTAAATGTGGTCCGTTGAAATTAAACGACGTTTCCTATGGCATTGAATACGATGCTGAATCTGATTCATAAATGCACAGAAATGTTCTATTTCTACTCAGTAGCCTATAGAACATTTCTGTGCATTTATGAATCAGATTCAGCATCGTATTAAATGCCATAGGAAACGTCGTTTAATTTCAACGGATCACATTTAATACTTAGGCTACTGAGTAGAGATACGCAAACCTGTCAGCTGAACATCGTAGTCAGCTGATACCTCGTGTAGATGGTTGTTGAGTCTCTACGTACTGATTTTACTCAGTACTGAGTGTGAACATTCCCCCTTACTGAATGCTCCTCTCCTGAATCCTCTTACTGACTGGAGTTAGTAGGGTCCAGCAGACCTAGCTCTACTGAAAGTTCTCTGAATTTGGCTTCAGCTAGAGGCTTGGTCAGTATATCAGCCCTTTGATGGTCAATATGGATCTTGTCCATCCTGATATCCTTCTTTTCAACATGGTCACGAATGAAGTGGTGTCTGATGTCCACGTGCTTGCATCTCGTATGAAGTACAGGATTCTGAGTGATTGCAATGGCACTAGTACTGTCGCAGAAGATCGGCACTTCATTCTGAATGACGTCATAGTCGCGTAGCTGCTGTCTCAGCCAAAGGATTTGGGCGCAACAACTTCCGGCAGCCATGTATTCCGCTTCAGTAGTGGACGTTGCTACTGAATGCTGTTTCTTTGAGAACCATGAGATCAGCTTACTGCCGAGGAACTGACACGTTCCAGAAGTTGACTTTCGGTCAATTCTACATCCTGCATAGTCAGCATCACAATAAGCAGTTACTTCAATATTATCATCAGCTGGATACCATAAACCCATGTCAGGTGTTCCTCTGAGATAGCGGAGAATCTTCTTTGCTGAGTCCATGTGACTCTACTTCGGATTCGCTTGAAATCGAGCGCAGACACCTACAATATAATTTATGTCAGGACGAGTAGCTGTTAAATATAATAGAGACCCAATTATAGCACGAAATTCAGTTTGGTCTACTGATACTCCCTCTTTATCAAGATCAATTTTCATATTCGTGTTCATCGGGATCTTGATTGGTTTGCCGGATGTGCAACCGAATCTCTTGATGAGGTCTCGAGTGTATTTGCCTTGATTGATGAATGTTCCCTTCTCAGATTGTTTGACTTGAAAGCCAAGGAATAGTCATCTCTCCCATCATTGACATCTCGAACTTATCCTTCATCATTTTCTCAAACTGCTGACACATGATGACGTTCTTCGAACCGAAGATGATGTCGTCTACGTAGATCTGCACAAGTAATAAGTCGTCTTCCAGTCGAATGCTGAATAATGTGCGGTCTAGTGTGCCCTTCTGAAAACCTTTCTGAAGATGAAACTCAGATAGGGTATCGTACCAAGCCCTGTGTGCTTGTTTTAACCCATACAAAGCCTTTCTGTGTCTATAAACTTGATGTCCCTGCTGAAATCCGGGAGGTTGTTCCACATAGACTTCTTCTTTCAGTACGCCGTTCAGAAAAGCAGACTTCACATCCATTTGATATACTCTGAATCTTTGATGTGTTGCGTAGGCCAGGAATAGTCTGATCGCCTCAAATCTTGCGACTGGAGCGAACGTTTCATCGAAATCTATCCCTTCAGCTTGACAATAGCCTTTTGCAACTAGTCTTGGTTTATTCCTTACTATGACGTTGTTTTCATCTCGCTTGTTCTTGAAGACCCATTTTGTTCCAATCACATGTTGATGACGGGGTCTGTCCACAAGCTCCCAAACTTCGTTTCTCGTGAATTGATTCAGCTCCTCCTGCATGGCTATGATCCAGTCATCATCTTTCAGTGCGTCCTCTATTGACTCTATTCTGGAGAGTCAATCTGTTCAGCTACTTCTGCTGCTGGCTGAGATTCAGTAGATTTGTCTTCAGTTTCTTCATCTGAATCATCATCCCAACATAGTTGGATCTTTTCAGTTTTATCTTTTAAGCTCAGATCATGTAGCTGCTTACTGATGTCCTCAGATTCAGGTTTAGAGTTTCTGCTCCTGTCTTCAGTAGCAAACTCATTAAAAACAACATGAGGGCTTTCCTCCACGCAAAGGGTCCGATAGTTAAAGAGTCTGAAGGCTTTGCTGACCCGGGAGTATCCTAAGAACACTCCCTGATCTGGCTTGCTATCAAAAGTCTTCAGCTGATCTTTCCCATTATTGTGGATAAAGCACGAACACCCAAAAAAATGGAAATAAGATAGAGAGGGCTTCCTACCGTTCCATAGTTCATATGGTGTCTTCTTATGCTGCTTTGTCAGTAGAGATCGGTTCTGAGTATAACATGCAGTATTAGTAGCTTCTGCGCAGAATTTGGAAGGGAGTCCTGAGTCTGCGAGCAGGGTTCTTACTGCTTCTTTGAGTGTGCGATTCTTCCTCTCAGCAACCCCATTTTGTTGAGGCGTGCGCGCGGCAGACATCTCATGCTCTATGCCTTCTGCTTTGCAGAACTCCTCCACCATAGAATTCAGGAACTCAGTTCCTCTGTCTGAACGTATCTTGATGATCTTGGTGTTCTTCTCGACACTGAACCTTTTCAGAAGCCTTGGTAACTCTGTTTTGACGTTAGATTCGTTGGCAATAAATATGACCCATGTGTAGCGCGAGTAGTCATCAATGACCACTAATGCATACTTCTTGCCTCTGATCGTCACTGGAGAGACTGGACCGAACAAATCCATATGTAGCAGCTGAAGGATTCCATTAGTGGAAGGAGATAGAACAGGTGGATTTTGATTCCTTGTTTGCTTTCCCTTCAGACATGCTTCACACTGAGTGTCTTTGCTGAATATTTCATTCGGTAGTCCTCTTGCTAGAGTGTTTCTAGCTAATTATTTGAGCGTTTTGAAGTTGAGATGGCTGAGTCTCCTGTGCCAGAGCCACCCCATTCTGTTGTCAATCTTCGCCAACAACCAAGCTTCAGGTTCAGCTGAGTTCCAGTCAGCTACATAGATATTCTTCTTGCGCGAACCTGATAACACTGTTTTCCCTGTGGATTTATCAATAACATCACGGAAACCAGCGTCAAAAATCACTCTATTGGAGTTATCATAAAATTGACTAACAGAGAGAAGGTTATGCTGAAGTCCTTCAACATATGATACTCTTGGAACTGTTGCTGTTTCAATGCTGAGTGTTCCATAGCCTCTGGTGTAGCCTTTTGCATAGTCTCCAAACTCGATTCTGGGTCCTTCTTCAATAGTATAATTCTTCAGTAGGTCCTTTTGGTACGTCATATGCCTTGAGCATCCGCTATCCACATACCAGGGGTCCTTGCAAAATAGAATTATATTTAGGTACCCTTTATTTTTGATTTTGGGTCCTTAGATGTTAGTTTTGGAAACCCATATCTGTCTTACGACCTTGGTGGTCTCAGACAGTTTCTTTCCACTTTTGTCAACGTATCTGACCACTGGACTGGTCGATGCTGACTTCCGAGGCTTTTCAGGTTCAGGATTCCTGATCTTCTGAGTGGGTGGATTGCTGACCTTTGCCTTTTGTACGGCTTTCTTCTTCTTTTTCTGACTTTTGGGTCCTCTCCTAACTATAGGATCATAGTAATATGACCCATACTGAGCTGGATGTGTCAGCTGTGGAGGTCCATACTGATCAGCCAATTTTGCCTTGCTGGTTCCCCCTTGACTGAGCTGGGGTGTCTTGGTGCTGATCTTCTTGTCAGAGAGCTGATGACTAGGATGAGATGCCTTCATCTTTTATTTGTTCTTGGCTAGGGGGTTCAGTATGTCTGCATTGATGGTCTCCCCTTGAACAAACCTATCAACTAGCCTGTTTTCTGAGCGTACGAGGGCAGATGAGGAGGCTCCCTGGCTGAATCCAAGTCCCTCCTTGCAATGCTTGGGCTTGTTGCTTGCAAGCATAGCCTCTAGCTTCTTTTCAGCGCCCATGTATCGCTCTGTCATCAGGTTCCTCCAGACATCATCACTCTTTTTCAGCAGTTCATGCTCGGTCTGAAGTCCTGACAACTCTTGCTTCAGTAGACTCAGTTCAGTATCGTTTTGAGTCAAGTCTTTGGTCAAGACTGAGATCTGATCTTCTTGATGCTGAGACTTGGCCTTCAGAGAGTTTATCTCCTCCCTGAGTCTCAACACAAGTCCTTCTGACTCAGTAGCAACCTAATTTTCCTGAGAAAGTCTCTGATTCTCCACTTTCAGGGTATCCAATTCCTGAAGAGTCTTACTGAGCTGCAGACTCATCTGAATCTGTTCGTCGAGTAGTTCTTCGTATGCGATTGCGACGTCCAGATTTTCATCTGCTCCTGAAAGAGTATCGTGTGTGCAGTGTGAAGAGGAATTAAATGGTTCATGTGAGTTTACCTCATCCTCTTCTCCTACCATGAGATACTTTTCAGCATCTTCTTCAGCTTCAAGGTCTATGGCCATGAAAGCTGCTTCATCGTCAGATGAATCCATGAAGGAGTCGACTTCATCTGAGTCGTCTGAGAGTTCACCAACAATGTATGCTTGTCTCTTCTTGATGAACTTCTCCTTTCTGGCTTTGCGTGCTGCTCGTTCAGTATTACTGAGCTCAGGACAATCATACTGATAGTGTTCTGGCTTTTTGCAGTTATAGCAGATGGTGATTCTTTCTTCCTTACTTTCACTGTCTTTTGACTGTGCTGAGTCATCCTTTTTCCTGCATTCAGAAGTATGCGAGTCAGGAGTGCGCTTAGGCGTATATTCCGACTTACTCTTGGATTCTCTGAGGGCTTTAGTCACTTTTCTGCACCTCTCCTTCTCCTTATGATATTTTACGTCAAGCAGCGCGTACTTCTTAGCTAGATTTCCTTCTTGTACGTCAGTGAGTGAAGGTTCAGCCTTGCTAGTCGCTGGAGCTGCTGTGCTGACTGATGCTTTAAAGGCATGGTCGATTTGAGTGTCAGCTTCAGCTCGCTGCTTCCTTTGAGGTAAGCCAAACTCGAATTCCTCTACTTTAAGCTCTCAAAAGATATGGTCAGGAGTAACAATATCTAAATTAGAATGACGCAATAGAGTAGCAAAGGGATTCCAGTGACCGTCTGCCAATGCCCTCAAAATTTTGAGATTTATCTCTCGGTTGGAAAATGTCTTTCCCAGCCCGTTGATAGAGTTCATCAGATCCGTGAATCTAACGTTGAGATCTTCAATGGTGTCACCAGGCATGAGGGACAATCTTTCTAGCTTTTGGAGTTCCACCGCGAGTTTATTTGCTTTGATCTTCTGAGTCCCCCGACTCAGCAGCGCTAGAGCATCCCAGAGTTCTTTCGCGGACTTGCAGTCCTGAACTCTTCCGAGATAGGAATCACTCAGGGTGGTCAGTAGGGCATTTCTGGCGACGCGGTCTAAGTTGTGAAGCTTCTTCTCCTCTGGGGTGAAGAGACTTTTGTCCTTGGGGATCTTCTTCCCGGTCACCATTCCACCTCCGTCTGCTGGATCCTGAGTTACGACGCTATCGATCATTGGAACGATAGGTCCGTCCTCTAGAACCTCTGTCATGCTGTCGTGGAGAGAGGTCAGATGTGCCTCCATTCTGACCCGCCATACACCATAGTTCTCTACTGAGAACATGGGTACCATCCTGATTCCTGCCATATCAGACATGATGTATAATGATATGAATGAAGAATGATATGCAGTGAAAACGTTTTCCGGATCCGTTCAAGTAGACTAGTTTTAGAATAGTAAGAGTCTTATAGAACTCCTGCTCTAACGCCAATTGTTGGTCCCCAGAGCACGTTCAGGTGTAGAGGGGGGGTGAATACACCTGAAAACCGATTTTCTAAACTTAAACACGAACAGTACTTTTTAGGATAATGTCGTATTGAACAAGTTCAGCAGACCAGATAAGCTGTTCTGAATCGTGTGGCAGAGTGACTGTCTCTACTGAGATCTGCTAGCTGACTTAGAGTCAGAATTCAGTATCTCCAGATAGGGTTCAGTAGTGCGGAATAGTGTAGGCCCAAATTCAGTTGAGTGGGAAAACGTTTTTATCAAAACAGTTTCAGTAGATAAGTGAAGTCAGATAAGTTTGCTGAAACTCAGTTGAATGATTTTAAAGGATGTTTTCAGTATGAACAGTAAATCAATGCAACAGTGAAAAACAGAACACAAGACACAGAGATTTTTAAAGTGGTTCGGACACAAAAATCCTACGTCCACTGTCCCGAAAGATCAGGAAGCTATTTATTATGCTGAGATAGTCTTAGTCGGTTTGTACACTGGACAAACACTGATCTTGAGATTTATACTCAGCAAGTCTCAGTTTACAGGGTTATCAAACTAAGTGTTTGAAAAACTCTTCAACAGTGAAGGATTCCTTTACAATAATGATCAGTTCGAAAGTGAACTCCTTCGTCTAAGCTATGGATTTAGTCTATTGAGCTTAGGTTAGAGGATACGGAAAAAGGAGTTGGCTTCTAGAACGACGAACGGCTGAATGTAAGCTTTGGGTTTGTGTATCGTCGTTTGGATACTAGAGGCTGTATAATTCAGTTTAGCTTGGTTCCTTATGAGCAGAGTTGTATTCTTTCGCCGGAGATTGCTTCTTCGAACTTCTTGCGGAAGACTTAGGCTTTTTCGAATTTGCTCGTTTTAATGCTCAGTGAGTTCTTGGTGAGGTTCATGATCCGTTGGAGACGATGATCCTTTGTCTCTCTCTTTTGGGTAGCTAACGGCTCTTTTGAAGTATGATGACAGTGTCCTTTCCCTCCATTTCTGGAAAGTTGTTGACTTGGAGCTTTAGTAGATATAGGTTACGTGTCTGCTTGTCATTGGCCGAGGTTCAGAAAGTGGTTGAGACAGAACAGACTTTAAGGAGATCTGAAGCGGACTTCTCTCTTCCTCGTATTGACTCTGCTGAAATGACTTCAAAGATCCTGATGGTCAGAAGACTGTCTGGCCGTTGCTGAGTCTGATCTTTGATTCAGTGGCATGCTCCTGTTGAGTCGGCTCTACTAAATATCAGCTCTGAGTTCAGTGAACTACTCCTGTTGGGTTCAGTTCCACTGACTCCATTCAGTATACTGCTCCTGCTGAGTTCAGTATCACTGAGTCTTCTACTTCTGGTGTTGAGGCAAATAATCTACTGAGTGCCTGAACCAGAGCAGAGTGTCTGCTGAGTCTGAAACCTCAGAGACAAAACATATTACAACGTAATGGTTCACCAATCAATATAGGGTTTTAGGATCTTCAAATCTTCACAGACTTTTTCAGAGCACAAGGCTACTGAGTGTATGACATCACAGAAGACTGAGTCATTTCCCACTATTTACCAACATTGCTGAGGATAGAATCATCACCCAACATTTTTCCCCTATTTGATGATGCCAAAAACTAATAACTATCAACTAATCAAGCTAACACTATGACTTATCAGAAACAAAGCTCCGTACACAATAATACAAGTAGGATCAGTGGAGTTGTTCTTTAAGTCCTAGACTACTGAGGGGATCCGGGCCGAAAATCAGAACATATACAGAGTCTAATCAACAATTTCCCCCCGTCTTAACAACAATTTCCCCAATACTAACAAGTCTATCAGAATCTAGCTAAGCAACAACTGACAACAAAATAACAGACAGTGAGTGTGTGAGTCAATGATCACTTTAGTGATTCCAAGTGTTAAGCATAAACAAACACGGCTATTCAGACAATAAGGAATTGTCAAAGCCAAACAGAGATATTATAGATATGAGAATTTCAGTATAGGTACATCTCTGCTAGACTAAAGGAAAGAAAGATACATGGAGAATACAGAAGTAAGAAATCATTTGTACTGCCTAATCCTGTCTTTGAAATTCTGAGATTGAGTTTCAAGAAGAGTCAGTCCATACATGCGATATGTGACCTTTCTCAGCTTCAGTATCTCAAGAAAGTCCGCTGGGTCTTCTTCATCAAGGAATTTGGCTTTAGCAACGTCCTTCACTTCTTTCTCTATTACACCGTAGTGAATGGATCCATCAAGCCTCTGTGGGGGTGGCAGGATAACGGGATCAGGAACTCTTACTTCAACATTTTCTTTGACAGCTTTTTGAACTCTGGCATACATATCCAAGTCAGCTCTCATGATCTATTCTGTATATGCCACTGACTTGCATTTCTCAGACCAGAATCTCCAGAAGTAGTTCCTCTTTATGAACTCGATCTTCAGTGCTTCCCACCTCTGAATGAATTCCACTAGTATCCATTCATCCGTTCTTGGCCATCTTTGAGTCTTCAGATCGGTAGGCTTCTTCAATCTCCTGTATCTATAGGGAATATTAGCCTTTTCTGGGATCCTTTGACTTGCTTCCTTTTCAGTCCTCAGCCCGAGAGCTTCAAGATCAGCCATTCTTATTCTCTCTCTGGCTGCTTCTATTTGTCTGGCCTCTTCACCTCTATATAGATATCTGTCTAACTGAGCCCAAATTTCTTCCATCTCTTGTTCCTGTTCCTTTGATGCAGTATAGGAGGGCTTATGAGTTGGCTCTTCTTCTGAGTCACCAGGCGTGGATGATTTTTCTTTAGAAGTCCCCTGCTGCCCAGCTGATTGCTGCTGCTGCTCCTTTTCTTTTTTTTTTATCAGCCTCGTTGCTAAGTTTAAGCGTTTTAGGAGGCAGCCTAGCACCTGTTTTCTTGCCTCCAGCTGGAGCCTTGGTTTTGCCTTTGAAAGGCTTCTGCTTTGGTTCATTGGCGGCTTCATCTTCGGTTATCTCCCAAGCCAGCTTCTCATCTGCTGCTATTTGAACCTCCTCCTCCGGGTTTATGAACCTCCTGGGTCCTTTCTTCTTGAAGGGAGGAGTTTGAGTTGCCTGAGCTATAACTTCTTTGGCTCCTGAACCGCTTGGGCCAGTCTCAATTGATACTGCAGCTACAGCTGAGACACCCTGGGCCTCGCCAATTTCAGTAGGTCCAGTAGGGGCAGATAACTGAGTTGGAGTTGCCTCTGCTACTGATCTTCCTTTCTTTGCTGCTTTCACTATCAGCTCCTTTGCTGCTTTCTCTATAATACCTTCCCCCTTTTTGGCATCAGCAATTAGGGTTGTGGGCTGAGCAGATACCTTTCTATTCAGGCTTTTGTATGAGTCTGACAGGTCGTCCAGCTTATTATGTAGCTTTGTCAGTGCCTCATGCAGCTCGTTTCTCTCATTTGTCAGCTGATCACTGTATTTCTTGTGTGAGAGATCAGCCGCAGCCTTGAATTCTTTCAGCTGCTTCTCTACCTTCTCTTCAAGAGCCTTCTGAATATTCTCCATTCTAAGTTCATTGGCTTGAGAGATGGCATTGACGGATTCAGTGTGAGCGGTGTGAGCGGCCTTGTAATCATTCATCAGTCTGTCCTGGCCTTCCTGAATCGTCTTGAGCTGAGCTTCGAAGTCAGCTCTCTGCACATCTAAGGCATTCATCAGAATGCTGGAGAAGTAAGGGACTGGAGATGTGGCGCTAGAGTTTCTGAGTCCCTGCAACTCTGCAATCTGAGCCTCAGTAGTTTGCCGCCAAGTCTTGTGGATGGTACGGGCAAGTAGGCGATTCTGACTGTCTTGGTTCCTCAGTGCCCTGGCCACTGATTTTGATCGACGGCTCTTTGGGCTGGGCGCAACTTTGAAAGCAGATTCGAGAAGGAGCTGAGCAGGATCAGCTGCCTTCGAAGTACCAGCCACCGTCTGCCCGAGACCAAGGATGTTGAGTGAAGGATCAGCGGTAGAAGTAGTGGCATCCTTGTCCGGTTGAGTTTTCTCATCAGGCTTCTTAGGGCCTTAATCACGGGGTGGGTCCTGACCATCGGGGTCAGACCCATCTGAGGGCCGTGGTGCTGAGACAGGCTGTCTGTCGTTCAGCAGTGCGAGCATGGCTGCCCTCAGATCCTCGAGCATGCCGAGGTCAGATGGCTCAGAGTAGCCAATCTTTCCTCTGATCAGCAGCTCTTCCTCATGAAGCTGCTCGTAGGAGTGGTGGATGATTAGTCGTTTTAGGTTGTGCCACTGCTGGAACCTTATCAGCATATGGAGCCTCGCCGGCCTAGCAAGTAGGACTAGATCCGAGTGGCTGGCGATCTCCGGAATCACTTCAGCAATATCTCAGGAGGCTCTGGATTTTAGAGCTGATGCCTCCATCCCAACAGATTCTGACTCCGAGGCTGTCTCCGAGTCCTCGACCTCAATTGGAGACGCCTATTTCTCTACAGATGGGATGCTGCTGAGTGGAGGAACATCCAAGGGACTTTCCAACGTCTGAACTTCTTCAGCCTGGACTTCTTCAGCTTGGACCCCTTGGTCCACTATTTCTCCATGTTCAGTTGAGACGGTCTTCTCCACTGATTGAGTCTTCTCAGAAGATTCGTGTTCGTCTCTCAGCTGGAGAGTTGGCTGAGCAATTACTGTCTCTGGCTCTGCCTCAGTCTCAGTAGGCACAACCTCCCTGACCTTCTTCAGCCTCTTGGTTGGTGCCTTAGGTGTCGATTTAGGGAGTGACCTCTTCTTCGTCGGTGTGGAGGTCTGCTGACTCCCGGCCTTAGGTGCAATGGGCCCTGATCCAATCTGCTGAAGGGCTGCTGCCCTGTTTCTGAATCCGACTTTCTTCACGTTGAAATATTGCTTGTCCGCGAAGGTGATTTTGTCAGGCGCGCAGAAATCCTTGATCATGACTGAGAGTTTCAGTCCGTATAGGAGCTTTCCTTTGACGCTCAGCCTAAGAGATGCCTTGTCAAATTTGGCTGATTGCATCATGAACTCTCTGAGGAAAAACTCTGTCCAGTTTATCTTGGCCCTGTCATATATTGCCATCATCAGTTGCAGCTTGGGCCTAGACACTTGGTCAAATGAGCCTGCTTGACTCGTCAGTAGCTAAGTCACTATGTACGCCAATGCTCTGTACTGAGGGAGCATTGTGTTCTTGGGAAAAGCGGCTCTGAATACTGTTGGCTTTCCGCAGAACTCAGTGAGGTACTCGTCCATCAGATCATCTTTGTATGCGACGGTGCTGAGTCCTGTATTGGGTAGATTGAAGCTTTTCTGAAGAGCTTCCCGTATTGACATCTGTTTTACTTCTATGTCAGTGCGTGAGGGATCGCCTACTGTATGGATGACGAATCTGCCTCTGATGTCTCCATCCACTGAATCGGAGTTTAGATAGATCTCAGCTACTTGATGTGGGAGAAAGAAAGTCGGCCTCCTTGTCAAGAATCTTTCTAATCCAGTCTCACGGAGGGCGTAGAAAATCTCCTCCATGAAGTCTAGATCGCATTCATCAAACTCCATGACTGGCTCGAACCAGACACGATCCTTCTCAAGGATCTCTTGCATATCTGCCGGAGCACCTACTTGTGTTCCTGACATTTTATCAATCTGCATACACAGTATAGGTCAGTATCGATTAGAATATTAGAGAAATGAAATCATACGATACTTAATGATCATTGAAGAATTACCAAAAGATTTTCTGAAGATTTTTAAGAGAATTTTGATAGAAGGTAATAAGTATCTCAGGAAATCTCGGGTACTTAAGATATTTGCAGATATGAAATGGCGGTGTCAAATATTTTGAATGCATATATATATCTTAGAGAAGATAAACAGTTAAAGATCAAGGGTGCAGTTTGAACGCGCTTTTTGAGATGGGCGGCTAGGATTAAGTTTTATAAAATAGGCAATGATCAAATTAGCCGCCTAAGTCAAAAGCCAGTTGTAAATAGCCTAAGTAGTAACTTGATACGACATGCATTTAATGCGTGGCAGAGTTCAGCATGCTTGTATATAGAATGTCGTGTATTAAATGTGATCCGTTAAAATTAAATGACATTTCCTATGGCATTGAATACGATGCTGAATCTGATTCATAAATGCACAGAAATTGTTCTATAGGCTACTGAGTAGAGATACGCAAACCTGTCAGCTGAACATCATAGTCAGCTGATACCTCGTGTAGATGGTTGTTGAGTCTCTACGTACTGATTTTACTCAGTACTGAGAGTGAACATTCCCCCTTACTGAATGCTCCTCTCCTGAATCCTCTTACTGACTGGAGTCAGTAGGGTCCAGCAGACCTAGCTCTACTGAAAGTTCTCTGAATCTGGCTTCAGCTAGAGGCTTGGTCAGTATATCAGCCCTTTGATGGTCAGTATCGATCTTTTCCATGCTGATATCCTTCTTTTCAACATGGTCACGAATGAAGTGGTGTCTGATGTCCACGTGCTTGCATCTCGTATGAAGTACAGGATTCTGAGTGATTGCAATGGCACTGGTACTGTTGCAGAAGATCGGCACTTCATTCTGAATGGCGTCATAGTCGCGTAGAGTCAATCTGTTCTGCTACTTCTGCTGTTGGCTGAGATTCAGTGGACTTGTCTCAGTTTCTTCATCTGACTCATCATCCCAACATAGCTGGATCTTTTCAGTTTTATCTTTTAAGCTCAAATCTTGTAGCTGCTTACTGATGTCCTCAGATTCAGGTTTAGAGTTTCTGCTCCTGTCTTCAGTAGCAAACTCATTAAAAACAACATGAGGGCTTTCCTCCTCGCAAAGGGTCCGATAGTTAAAGACTCTGAAGGCTTTGCTGACCCGGGAGTATCCTAAGAACACTCCCTGATCTGACTTGCTATCAAAAGTCTTCGGCTGATCTTTCCCATTATTGTGGATAAAGCACGAACACCCAAAAATATGGAAATAAGATAGAGAGGGCTTCCTGCCGTTCCATAGTTCATATGGTGCCTTCCTATGCTGCTTTGTCAGTAGAGATCGGTTATGAGTATAGCATGTAATATCAGTAGCTTCTGCCCAGAATTTGGTTGGGAGTCCTGAGTCTGCGAGCAGGGTTTTTGCTGCTTCTTTGAGTGTGCGATTCTTCCTCTCAGCAACCCCATTTTGTTGAGGCGTACGCGCGACAGACGTCTCATGCTCCAGGCCTTCTGCTTTGCAGAACTCCTCCACCATAGAATTTAGGAACTCAGTTACTCTGTCTGAACGTATCTTGATGATCTTGGTGTTCTTCTCGACACTGAGCCTCTTAAGAAGCTTTGGTAACTCTGTTTTGACGTCAGATTTTTTGGCAATAAATATGACCCATGTGTAGCGCGAGTAGTCATCAATGACCACTAATGCATACTTCTTGCCTCTGATCGTCATTGGAGAGACTGGACCAAACAAATCCATATGTAGCAGCTGAAGGATTCCATTAGTGGAAGGAGATGGAACAGGTGGATTTTGATTCCTTGTTTGCTTTCCCTTCAGACATGCTTCACACTGAGTGTCTTTGCTGAATACTTCATTCAGTAGTCCTCTTGCTAGAGTGTTTCTAGCTAATTTTTTGAGCGTTTTGAAGTTGAGATGGCTGAGTATCCTGTGCCAGAGCCACCCCGTTCTGTTGTCAATCTTCCCCAACATACAAGCTTCAGGTTTAGCTGAGTTCCAGTCAGCTACATAGATATTCTTCTTGCGCGAACCTGATAACACTGTTTTCCCTGTGGATTTATCAATAACATCACAGAAACCAGTGTAAAAAATCACTCTATTCGAGTTATCATAAAATTAACTAACAGAGAGAAGGTTATGCTGAAGTCCTTCAACATATGATACTCTTGGAACTGTTGTTGTTCCAATTCTGAGTGTTCCATAGCCTCTGGTGTAGCCTTTTGCATAGTCTCCAAACTCGATTCTGGGTCCTTCTTCAATAGTATAATTCTTCAGTAGGTCCTTTTGGTACGTCATATGTCTTGAGCATCCGCTATCCACATACCAGGGGTCCTTGTGCACCTGGAAAATAGAATTATATTTAGGTACCCTTTATTTTTTATTTTGGGTCCTTAGATGTTAGTTTTGGAAACCCATATCTGTCTTACAACCCTGGTGGTCTCAGACAGTTTCTTTCCACTTTTGTCAACGTATCTGACTACTGGACTGGTCGATGCTGACTTCTGAGGCTTTTAAGGTTCAGGAGTCCTGATCTTCTGAGTGGGTGGACTGCTGACCTTTGCCTTTTGTACGGCTTTCTTCTTCTTTTTCTTACTTTTGGGTCCTCTCCTGATTATAGGATCATAGTAATATGACCCATACTGAGCTGGATGTGTCAGCTGTGGAGGTCCATACTGATCAACCCATTTTGCCTTGCTAGTTCCCCCTTGACTGAGCTGGGGTGTCTTGGTGCTGCTCTTCTTGTCAGAGTGCTGATGACTAGGATGAGGTGCCTTCATCTTTTGTTTGTTCTTCTTGATGCTGAGACTTGGCCTTCAGAGAGTTTATCTCCTCCCTGAGTCTCAACACAAGTCCTTCTAACTCAGTAGCAACCTGACTTTCCTGAGAAAGTCTCTGATTCTCCACTTTCAGGGTATCCAATTCCTGAAGAGTCTTACTAAGCTGCAGACTCATCTGAATTTGTTCGTCGAGTAGTTCTTCGTATGCGATTGCGACGTCCAGATTTTCATCTGCATCTGAAAAAGTGTCGTGTGTGCAGTGTGAAGAGGAATTAAATGGTTCATGTGAGTTTACCTCAAACTCTTCTCCTGCCATGAGACACTTTTCAGCATCTTCTCCAGCTTCAAGCTCTATGGCCATGAAAGCTGCTTCATCGTCAGATGAATCCATGAACGAGTCGACTTCATCTGAGTCGTCTGAGAGTTCACCAGCAATGTATGCTTGTCTCTTCTTGATGAACTTCTCCTTTCGGCCTTTGCGTGCTGCTCGTTCAGTATTACTGAGCTTAGGACAATCATACTGATAGTGTTCTGGCTTTTTACAGTTATAGCAGATGGTGACTCTTTCTTCCTTACTTTCACTGTCTTTTGACTGTGCTGAGTCATCCTTTTTCCAGCAATGTATGCTTGTCTCTTCTTGATGAACTTCTCCTTTCTGGCTTTGCATGCTGCTCGTTCAGTATTACTGAGCTCAGGACAATCATACTGATAGTGTTCTTGCTTTTTGCAGTTATAGCAGATGGTGACTCTTTAGTCCTTACTTTCATTGTCTTTTGACTGTGCTGAGTCATCCTTTTTCCTGCATTCAGAAGTATGCGAGTCAGGAGTGCGCTTAGGCGTATATTCCGACTTACTCTTGGATTCTCTGAGGGCTTTATTCACTTTTCTGCTCCTCTCCTTCTCCTTATGATATTTTACGGCAAGCAGCGCGTACTTCTTGGCTAGATTACCTTCTTGTACGTCAGTGAGTGAAGGTTCAACCTTGGTAGTCGCTGGAGCTGCTGTGCTGACTGATGCTTTAAAGGCATGGTCGATTTGAGTGTCAGCTTCAGCTCGCTGCTTCCTTTGAGGTAAGCCAAACTCGAATTCCTCTGCTTTAAGCTCTGAAAAGATATGGTCAGGACTAACAATATCTAAATCATAATAACACAATAGAGTAGTAAAGGAAGTCCAGTGACCGTCTGGCAATGCCCTCAAAATTTTGAGATTCATCTCTCGGTTGGAAAATTTCTTTCCCAACCCGTTGATAGAGTTCATCAGATCCGTGAATCTGATGTCGAGATCTTCAATAGTGTCACCAAGCATGAGGGACAATCTCTCCAGCTTTTGGAGTTCCAGCGCGAGTTTAATTGCTTTGATCTTCTGAGTCCCCTGACTCAGCAGCGCTAGAGCACCCCAGAGATCTTTCGCGGACTTGCAGTCCTGAACTCTTCCGAGATAGGAATCACTCAGGGTGGTCAGTAGGGCATTTCTGGCGACGCGGTCTAAGTTGTGAAGCTTCTTCTCCTCTAGGGTGAAAAGACTTATGTCCTTGGGGATCTTCTTCCCGATCACCACTCTACCTCCGTCTGCTGGATCCTGTGTTACGACGCTATCGATCATTGGAACGATAGGTCCGTCCTCTAGAACCTCTGTCATACTGTCGTGGAGAGAGGTCAGATGTGCCTCCATTCTGACCCGCCATACATCACAGTTCTCTACTGAGAACATGGGTACCATCCTGATTCCTGCTATATCAGACATGATGTATAATGATATGAATGAAGAATGATATGCAGTGAAAATGTTTTCCGGATCCGTTCAAGTAGACCAGTTTCAGAATAGTAAGAGTCTTATAGAACTCTTGCTCTAATACCAATTGTTGTTCCCGAGAGCACGTTCAGGTGTAGAGGGGGGGGGGGGTAAATACACCTGAAAACCGATTTTCTCAACTTAAACACGAACAGTCCTTTTCAGGATAATGTCATACTGAACAAGTTCAGCAGACCAGATAAGTTGTTCTGAATCGTGTAGCAGAGAGACTGACTCTACTGAGATCTGCTAGCTGACTGAGAGTCGGAATTCAGTATCTTCCAGATAGGGTTCAGTAGTGCAGAATAGTGTAGGCCCAAATTCAGTTGAGTGGGTAAACGTTTTTATCAAAACAGTTTCAGTAGATAAGTGCAGTCAGTTAAGTTTGCTGAAACTCAGTTGAATGATTTTAAAGGATGTTTTCAGTATGAACAGTAAATCAATGCAACAGTGAAAAACAGAACACAAGACAAAGAGATAAGTGGTTCGGACACAAAAAACCTACGTCTACTGTCCCGAAAGATTAGGAAGCTATTTATTATACTGAGATAGTCTCAGTCGGTTTGTACACTAGACAAACACTGAACTTGAGATTTATACTGAGCAAGTCTCAGTTTACATGGTTATCAAACTAAGTGTTTGAAAAACTCTCCAACAGTGAAGGAGTCCTTTACAATAAGGATCAGTTCGAAAGTGAACTCCTTCGTCTAAGCTATGGATTTAGTCAATTGAGCTTAGGTTAGAGGGATAGGGAACAAGGAGTTGGCTTCTAGAACGAGGAACATCTGAATGTAAGCTTTGGGTTTGTGTATCGTCGTTTGGATACTAGAGGCTGTATAGTTCAGTTTAGCTTGGTTCCCTATGAGCAGAGTTGTAGTCTTTCGCCGGAGATTGCTTCTTCGAACTTCTTGCGGAAGATTTAGGCTTTTTCAAATTTGCTCGTTTTAATGTTCTTAAGTTCTTGGTGAGGTTCATGAGCTTCAAATTTTGATTTATCCCTCTATTTATAGAGAAGAGATTAGGATAGATCCGTTGGAGACGACGATCCTTTGTCTCTCTCTTTTGGGTAGCTAACGGCTCTTTTGACGTATGATGGCAGTGTCTTTTCCCTCCATTTCTGGAAAGTTGTTGACTTGCAGCTTTAGTAGATATAGGTTATGTGTCTTCTTGTCATTGGCCGAGGTTCAGAAAGTGATTGAGACAGAATAGACTTCAAGGAGATCTGAAGCTGACTTCTCTCTTCCTCGTATTGACTCTGCTGAAATGACTTCAAAGATCCTGATGGTCAGAAGACTGTGTGGCCGTTGCTGAGTCTGATCTCTGATTCAGTGGCATGCTCCTGCTGAGTCGGCTCTACTGAATATCAGCTCTGAGTTCAGTGAACTACTCCTGTTGGGTTCAGTTCCACTGACTCCATTCAGTATACTGCTCCTGCTAAGTTCAGTTAGTCTTCTACTTCTGGTGCTGAGGCGGATAATCTACTGAGTGCCTGAACCAAAGTAGAGTGTCTGCTGAGTCTGAAACCTCAGAGACAAAACATATTACAACGTAATGGTTCACCAATCAATATAGGTTTTGGGATCTTCAAATCTTCACAGACTTATTCAGAGCACAGGGCTACTGAGTGTATGACATCAGAGAAGACTGAGTCATTTCCCACTATTTATCAACATTGCTGAGGATAGAATCATCACTCAACATATATCTTGTCCTCTACTCCCTTCTACTCATAGCCTTGAGGTTAAGCAACATATACATCTTCACTAAGTTCCCCGTGCAAGAATGCACTTTTGACATCGAGTTGAAAAAATTTATAGCCATGTCTTATTATCGTAGCGATCACCATTCGAATGGTATCCCATCTTATTGCTGGAGCAAATAATTCATTATAGTCTATCCCCTTCTCTTGCGCATATCCTTTGGCCACAACTCGCGCTTTGCATTTGTCAATTTCTCCATTCTAGTTCAATTTTGTCCTGTACACCAACTTAACTCCAATCACCATCACTCCTAATGGAGCCATTACAAGCTTCCATGTATGATTATTCTCTATTGCTTTAATCTCTAGATCCATTTCATCCCTCCGTTTTTTGATTTTATTGCTTGCTTATAGAATAGAGGATCATTGGCACATACAAATAATGCGAATTTTTGTACATCATCCTCTAAGAGCCCTTCTCCACTAATATAATCTTCTAGATATCTTGGAGCTCTTCTTTTCCAGGTTGGTGATATTGCAGCATCATTAGAGGTGGTGTCATCATCCGTTGCATCTTGACTTTGTGAAGGTGTTGAATCATCATTTTCTTATTCTGCATCATTTGTGTTTGCTTCATCTTCACTTTTCACACCTTGATTGTAATTTCTTCAAAGGCTTCCCCCAATCTGCTAAGTCATCTTTAATATCCTTAGTTGTGCTTCCCCAATCCCAACTTTCATTTTCTTTAAAAACCAGATCTCTGCTTATGGTTACTGTTGGTCCAAAGACGAGTAGCAGGTGTGTGTGTGCGGGGGGGGGTTGAATACATCTGAGTCCAAGTTTTTGCTCAAACGTGAATGTAAGTATTGTTCTGAGTATACTACTGAACGAGTTCAGTTGCTAGTTAAGCTTTCTGATCGTGGGGTAGAGTGATTCAACGACTGAATCCTTTCTACTGGCTAATGTCAGTACTGAGAAATTCATTAGATGAATAAGTGCGGAATTGTGTAGGCCCGGTTTAAGTTCGTCTCTTTGAAAAATGTTTGTATGCAAACCAAAACAGTTGGCTAGTGCAGTTTTAAATCTGTTTTACTGAAAATATGATTTTGCAAATAGTTGACAACAGATGCAATAAAACAGTAAATGACATGAGCAATTTTTAACGTGGTTCGGATAAGCAAAATCCTACATCCACGGTCCTGCTGAATAGGAGGTCTTGTTGATTAATCTAAGCAAGCCTCAGCAAGATTCTGTACACTGGATATAACCTTCTAAGTTATTGTCCTTAGCCACTTTACAGGACTTAGACAAATAATCTAGAATGATCAAAGCAGGTCTAGCATATTACATTATGTCGGTTCATCAAAACCTGTCTTTGGCTCCCAATAATTTCCCCCGTGTCCACTGACTCATATCCCTACATATTCCTACAATTTCCCCTAATATGAACTATGTAGAATCATCTCCTGACTCATATCCCTATAGTTACTTTCTTATTAAATGGATTGATCATCTTATATCCTTTGGACTCTTCACTGATCAAAACCTGCCTTTGGCTTCTTGAATCCAATTTCATTCTCTTTGCATTAGGTGCATGAACATTTCCAATACATCCAAACACCCTGAAATATTTAACATTTGGTTTATTGCCATTCCGGCATCCTTCTGGAGTTTTGTTCTTTAAGGAAGCAGTGGGACTTCGATTAAGTCCGAGGCATGTCCATTTCACAGCATCTGGCCAAATGTTGGTCCAGGTACGAGTCTTAAGGTGTAGGGGGGGGTGAATACACATGAGTCCAAGTTCAAACTCAAAATCGAAAGTCAGTCTTTTACTGTATATACTCACTGAATGGTTCAGTTCACCAGTTTAGTTTTCTGATCGCGTGTGCGAATTGTTTCAAGATACTGAAGACAGTTTACAGACTTCAGTCAGTCTATAGTAAACTCAGTATGAGAAGTTTGTGTGGAATGTGTAGGCCCGATTTTATTCGACTCTTTGAAAAATGTTTATACTAAAAAATTGTTTCAGTTATGCTTGTGCATGTATTAATGTTTTATTGAAAATCTAGACTTATGATTTTTTAAACTCGATTTTATGCTAGATGAACAGTTAACCAATAAAATAGTAAATAACACATGCAGTTTTTAAAGTGGTTTGGATACGCAAGACCCTACGTCCACTTTCTTGAATTACCAGTAGTTCTTGAATTAATTATACTGAGCAAGTCTCAATCGATCAATTCATTAGACAAATCTCTACTTATAGTCCTAATGACTTTACAATGGGGTTCAAACACAAGGTTTGAGATTCTCCAACTGAGAAGGTGTTCTTAGAATAACAACAGTTCAAGATATGAACTCCTTCGATGTCTAAGCTTATGATCTAGCAAGATTTGCTTAAAATAGAGAATGGGAACTAGAATACTCTAGAGTAAAGAACTATTTCGGATATCTATCTATGCAGAGAGTTCTTCGCTGGTGTTGCTTTGAAATTGCTAGAACTTGAATACTTAAATGCTTGGTGTTCCCGGTGTCTTCAACGCTTGAAGATCGATCTCTATTTATAGTCTTGAGTCATGGATAGAGTCATTAGAGGGAACATAGCCATGTGTCAAAAATGATAGAAATAACGGCCAAATCCCCTATTAAGATTCTCTGTTTTTCAGTCTTGAGGGCAGCTTTATGTTAGTGCAACTACAGTGATGGCAGCTCCTCATTGGTTGAGGTTGAATGGTAGGTGAGGCTTGTTCAAACTCCAAGGCTGATGTTGAGTTGACTTCCTCTGATACCTCGGACACTTTAACTAAGTTGTCCTCTACTGACATTCTACTAAGATATTCGGCTTGTGGGTAGATTCCTTATATACCAATGTCCAACACAAACTTAGTAGATTCTAAGGAATCCTATTGAGTCTTCAATACCGAGTCTAAACAATAGCTGAGAATAATAAGCTACAGAGCCTATCAGCTACTGAACTCTAATTAGCCTACTGAGTTCCTAACATGCTGAACTCAACTAAGCTATTACATTATATAGGTTCATCACTCAGCTAGGGGTTTTGGGATCTTCGAATCTTATACTAAATCATATCCCAACAGCAAAGCATTTGGGGGATTTCTTCTCTTCGAGAAAGCATTTCACCATGTTGAGAATCATATGATTTTTACGCTCAACAAGTCCGTTTTGCTATGGCGTATAAACCGGAGTAAGTTTTCTTTTGAAGCCTTGTGTCTTACAAAATTATGAGAATTCCTTTGAGTTGAATTCCCCTCCTCTGTCTCTTCTCAAACTGCAAATAGATTAACCATACTCCTTCTCCATCTTTATTTTGAGATTTTTAAAATTAATGAATGTTTCACTCTTTTCATTCAAAAAGTAGACCTACTATTTTCTACTGCAATCATTTATGAAAGTTAGTAGGTACCCCTCTTTTTGCTTCGTGATGCAAGTGAGATAGGACCATATATGTCATAGTGAATGAGTTGTAGCAGCCGTGTAGCTCTCCACTTGTTTTTCTTTGGCATAGTTTTTCTGTGTTGTTTTCCCAACATACAACTTAGACACTTTTCTATTGGTGTTTTGATACATGGGATTCCTCGAACCATCTCCCTACAGTGCAGCAAGGCTAGACTTTTGTAGCTTAGGTGGCCATATCTTTTGTGCCAAATTTCACTTTCTTCGACATGCGTGCAATGTGCTAAAGTGTTGCGATGAACATATATGATAAGATTTTGATAAGTGGTTATTATACCATCTCATTGTGTTCTTTTTAAGCTAATTTACATCATTTTCTATCCATTATTAGCTTTTGTTTTGCTTGGAATTGTATACTTTCGATGGTTTTTTGTTCTGTAGGTTTCTTGCGCGTCTTGAGCATATTTGGTGGTTTTTGGCACCTAAATGACAGAAACCATGACCATTGATGCATTTTTGGCAAAGATGGAGTCTTTTGGATGAAGAATGAAGAGGATTTGAAGCCAGGTGTTGAAGAAATCGTATTTCGGAGCTCTTGTAACAAGGCAGTTGAGAAATCGCGTGGCAGACGGATCTCAAGATCTTAGAATCCGATCTCCACCGTCCACATCGTAGTTTTATGTGTTAGGAACATTGTGGCAAAGTTTCTTGACCATCCAACTGCTAACGAAGGAGATATCTCGTTTTTCCCAAAATGTGACAGTGCGGGAAATTGTAGCTCGGCCGAAGCATGCGGACCGCGGTCCGCGTTTTGTACTGGACCGCGGTCCACACTGTTCTGAGCTAAAAATTAAATTTCCGTGAGGGTCAGACCGCGGTCCGCCTTTTGTGCTGGACCACGGTCCGCGTCTGTTTTGGCCCAAATTCGTCTTTTCTTGGCCCGAAACGTGTATAAACCCTTCCGAAACGCATATAAACCCTTATGGACTTCTTTCCACCCTCAAAAGCAGAGAAACACCCAAGGCATCCCTTCGTTGAAGATTCAAGACGAACATTGAAGATCACAACCCGAGAACCAAGTGTGAGGATCAATCCGCTAGATTCTGGGTTGTATTCTTCCTTCTCAGTTTTGTTTAGGGTTTTTGATACTTGAATTTCATGGATACTTTTCGCATATCTTGTGATTGTTTTCCTATGAAGATGAGTGGCTAAATCCCCTTGTGTGGGGGTTTAGCAGGATCTGTGTTTTTGATGAATTGATTTAAACCCTAGTTTTTCAATGAATGAACTGTTTTGTTTCTTAATTGTTGAGCCTACTTTTGATTTCTCTATGATTCTTTAATGTGACTGGCCATCATCTTAGATTATTGTAGAGAATATAGGTAATAGGTAATACGACGCATCATATCTGGTTATTTATTTAGACCTGCAATTAAGTGTCTAGATTGTCACCATTGGTTTGGGATAGTTTAGATGGTTCCATAAATCCTTGAGCATGATACAATCCTTAGGTTTATGATTTGATCATCTGATTGACCCTTAGGATTATAAATTAGAGATCTCCCGCCATCAAACGGAATCCCTAAAGCCTTAGTGGATGAACCAACAAAAGAAATTTATAAATGCTACCTAGAGAATGAGAATGAATCGATCATCTTAGGCATAGTGATTGTTAAAGCTCCGCACTCTACATCAATCTTGAAACCACACCCATTAATCCACTTTGCTTCGCTTTTACTTATTTTCTTACTTTCGTGCTATTTTAATTTCGTAGTTTAGAATAAACCAAACCCTGTTTAGGACCAAGTAGATAGTTAAATAATTAGAGTAATTAGAATCCAGCTGAGTCCTTGTGAGATCAACCTCGGGAGTTGCTAGATTAGGTACTATACCGATTCGTGCACTTGCGAGAATTATAATTTGTTCATCAAATATGAAGATCTCAAAACCCCTAGCTGAATGATGGGTATTCGATAGTGTAATAGCTTAGTTTGAGTTCAGCTGTTAGAACTCAGTAGGCTAGAGTTCAGTAGTTGTGGATTCAGTAGAAGATTCTGCGCTCAGCTGAAGAACTCAGTATCGAGGAAGTCAGTTGATCTATCAATCATCAACTGAATCTTCAATGGAAATCGAGTCACCGACTGAAGTGTTTAGACGGATGTCGATAGAGGACAATCAGGCGAAGGTCCGAGGATTCAGAGGAAGTCAACTTATCGTACTTTGAGTTTGAATAAGCATCACCAACTCTGATATACCTCGACCAATAAGGAGCCGACATCGCCTTACCTGCTCTGCCATAAAGCTGCTCCTAACCGGAAAAAGAGGAAATCTCTACAGTGCCTCTACTCAACGTTCAAATTATATATGGTGGTTTTTCTTGTCTTATTCAAAATGTGGCTAGACCCCCTCCAATGGATCTATTCACAAATCAAAAACTATAAATAGAGAAGGTCTTCATGCAGAAACAATACCAGGAACAAAAGCGAACAAAGCTCAAACCTCTAGCGAACTTACAAGAGACATTCAAGCGAAGAAATTGCTCATAGATTTTAGATATCTTCTTAGTTCTTCTCTCTAGAGAACCATTGTTCCTTTTCTCTATCTAAGCGTGCGTATTGTAAGTCAATAGCTTAGAACCTCGAACGAGTTCATATCTTTTGAACTGTTCTTATTTGTAAGAACTCCTTCCTAGTTGGACATCCGTCTGAACACTTCAGTCGCTGATCAATAAGGAGCCGACAGCGCCTTACCTGCTCTACCATAAAGCTGCTCCTAGCCGGAAAACAGGAAATCTCTACAGTGCCTCTACTCAACGTTCAAATTATATATGGCCATTTTTCTTGTCTTATTCGACACGTGGCTAGACCACCTCCAACGGATCTATTCACAAATCGAAGACTATAAATAGAGAAGGTCTTCATGCAGAAACAATACCGGGAACCAAAGCGAACAAAGCTCAAACCTATAGTGAACTTACAAGAGACATTCAAGCGAAGAACTTGCTCATAGATTTTAGATATATTCTTAGTTCTTCTCTCTAGAGAATCATTATTCCCTTTCTCTATCTAAGCGTGCGTATTGTAAAATCAATAGCTTAGAACCTCGAATGAGTTCATATCTTTTGAACTGTTCTTATTTGTAAGAACTCCTTCCTAGTTGGAGAAAATCTAACCTTAAATGGTTAAGATATTCTACAGTCACTACGACTATAAGTAGATATCTGTCCTACGTATAGATTGACTGAGGCTTGCTCTGTATAAGCAAACAAGTTAATATTTGTCCTAACAGATCAATTGAGGCTTGCTCAGTATAATTAATACAAGAACTCCTGCTTAGTTCCGGACAGTGAACGTAGGACCCTGTGTGTCCGAACCACTTTAAAAATCGCTGTGTTGATTTTAATTGTTGCATTGATATAACTGCTCATTCAGCATCCAATTGAGTTTCTAATCAACTTGCATAAAACGGGTTTTCAATTGAGACACATATATTAAAGGGCCTAAAGTTCCACACACAACTCTTGTATTGAACTACTGTTCACTGATATAAGTCATTAGGACTATACTCAGTAGAAGAACTTTCAGCATACGCGATCGAGAAAGTATATCTGGACAACTGACAAATATTCTTTCGCGTTCTGAGTTTGAATTTGCATCAGGTGTATTCACAATCCCCCCCCCCCTTTCTACACCTGAAGCGCGTCTCTTGACTAACAATTGGTATCAGAGTGGTGTTCTTCTAAGATCATCATTTTTTGTTTACTGGTCTTAACTCGAACAGATCCTTGAAGACCGTTTTTTCTACAATTGCATATCTCTTCACAGCATCCTATACCATATTCTACATCGTGTCTGATTTTTCATGTATTAGGACAGTACCCATGTTTTCGGCAGAAAATTATGCGGTATGGCAGTGAGGATGGAGACTCATCTTGCATCGCTGCATGACAGCATGGCCAATGTTCTAGAGAAAGACCCTATTGTTCCTATGATCGATAGCGTCAAAATCATAGTGGAAGGAGCAGCAGGCGCCAGAACCGGTCCGAAAATCCCCAAAGACAAGAGCCTCTTCACTCCTAAAGAGAGGAAGTTGTACAACCTCGACCGAGTCGCAGGAAATGTGATTCTAACAACTCTTAGCAACTCGTATTTTGGCAGGTTGCACGAATGCAAGACAACGAAGGAGCTAAGGGATGCTCTAGCTGTGCTGAGCCAAGGAACTCCACAAATAAAGGAAAACAAACTGGAGTTAGAGTTACAGAAGCTTGAAGCATTCACTATGCTTCTAGGAGAGTCCATCGATGATTTTAGTGTCAGATTAACTAATCAAATCAACATCACCAACGGCTAGGGAAAAATTCAGCAATAAGGAGACCAACACCAAGATATTACAGGCTCTTAGCAGGCCCAAGTGATACTCTTTTGCTACATGTTTAAGGAGAACTAAACTGAACTCTGTTACTCCTGATTATATATTTTCAGAGTTAAAGACAAAGGAGTTCGAGTTCAATCTCCCACAAACCCCCGGTGCTGAGATTGAAGTGCCAATGGATCACGCATATAAGGCATCAGTCAGCACAGCTAGAGCATTCAGTCAGACCCCATATAAGGCATCAGACTGATGTGACCCTGAAAGAGAAGGTTAAGAGGATTCTCGATGAGGAGATTCAGTCAGACCCCATACCAGAAGCTAAAATTCCACATACTGACTCCTCCTCCTCTATTCCCGCCTCAGTTTTGCTAGCTTAGAGCAAAGCTACTGAGGAAGTCGTGGATGAAATCCCCGAGATCTTGGATCATTCAAGTCTCGTGGACATAGCTGTCAGAGTTAGGGTGCAGATGCATCTAAGATTCCTGGAATGGGATATGCTGGAAGAGACGATCCGCCTAAGGACTGGTTTTTAACTGGCTAGAGAAGAGCAGACTCTTCGTGAGGTGATTGGCTACGGCAAGCCGACTGACATAGCCTCAATGGAGGATCTTAGGGCCGCCATGCTGATGCTCCTGAGTCTAAAGGGGCAATCTGATCAGCCCACTAAGCCCGAGACTCAATCTGACTCTCATCGCAACTCACCACCCAAGGATGCAGACCAAGGAGGATCTGCTCAGGACAATCTCTCAGGAACGACTCGCCACCTCCTCCTCCTGAATCAGGCGCAGTCATTCCTATGCCATCCAACACTCAGCCAAAGCAACAACCTCGATACCAGGTTGCTAAGATCAAGGATTCTAAAATGGCATCAATTAAAAAGGTTATCAAATGTCAGGGTCACAAGAACCGTCTCCTTGTGGCAGACGTGAACACCTAATGGAGCCAATTCACAGAGGCTCAGACCAAGACGTTAGATACCTTATCTACTGAAGTGCAGAGGATCAACACTCCTACCGAAGTCAATGCTGAAGCGATCCTCAAACAAGCACTTGAAGCTCAACGAACCGATCCGTCGACTCAATTTCAGATCATTCTGCAGAGTCAGGCCAAGACATTTTCTCAGGAAATAGCCTCTGCCATAGATTGGGTCTTGAAGATAGTAGAGGAGTGACATAAGCTCGCTACTGAGAGTGTCTCTAAGGCACTCGTAGAGCAACAGGCTGCATGCACACAGATCCGGGAGGAAGCCGTTGATTCTGTGGAGGCATATCTCAAGAAGATAGAAGCATCTAAGTCAGTTAAAATGAAAGCTATAAACTCAAAGCACGACAAGAGATGGACTTCTTATACAGATGCAGTTAGAGATGTTGCAGCCTCTCTCGACTCTATCAGAACATCCATCAAGGGGCTGAGCAACAAAATGGCCGCCTTGGCAACGATTATAGATGATGCTAAAAAGGGGGAAAGTAGTAGGTCTGCACAGCTACTGACCGTCTTAAAAGATGAAGAGGCAGGTCCCAGCACAGCAGCAACAAGCAAGGGGGAATAGAAAGAAGCTGAAGGCTCAAGAGAGTCTGCTGACGAGGCCGTCACTGAAGTGACCAAGTATCTTAAAGCATTACCTAAAGAAGAGCCTCCTCTACTGAAGTCAGCAGCAGCTAAAGCCAAAGCCAAAGCTCAAGCCTCTCCCTTTCCTACTCCTAAAAAGCTCAAATTGAAAACACGCGAAGAGCAAATTGCCTATGATGAACAGTTCGCGCGTGAGCTTGAAAAGGAAGATGCCCAGAAGACCAAAGCCAAGAAAGGCGTACTGATCCGCACTCCAGTTCCTACCAAAACTCAATCAGTACAGCCAGGCAAACCAGGTCTACGACAAAGACTCCGACAAAGTCCAAACAAGCTGAGAAGCCGAAGCCTACATCTCCCAAATCTAAATCGGCACAGCCCAGCGACTCAGATGTATAGCTAATCACCACTACTTAACTATCGAAGAGACAGGAAGAAAAGATGAAAGAACTGTGGGATAGCTGTGAAAGAAGACTGGATAGAACAACTGAGGCCAAACAAATCAGAGAAGCCAGAGAGCGGATACATCTGGCTGATCTGGAGGCGCTCAGGCAGAGAACTGAGAAGGAAGCTCGTGAGAGAGTTCCTGAAAAAGACAGAAGTATCCCTTCGACTTCAAAGTTTTACAGAAGAAGGGTACCAGTCAATAAGGTGAAGAGAGTCATATTCAAGATGACTGATGAGTGGGTGTCATATAAGATCAACCAGAGATGGGAGCAAAATAAAGTCGATTTTATCAAAAGATTCTATGTATGGAAGATACTCAGAGAGGATTCTGATCCTGAAGAAGCATTCTCAGATTTTCTGAAACATATGGATTCCTCACTCTACGCTGAAATTCAAATAATTCTAGAACAGTTTGGTCAGACTCTGAAAGCGCCTCAGTTCAGAACTTTACCTCCTCCTATGATACACCAAGACAATATTTGCAAAAAGGAGATTGAGGAAGAAATCTTTGATGTCATCAACAACAAAGGTCTGAACAAGAACGATGAAGAAGACAAGGAAGAGATTAAGGCCCTGAGGCGGCACGTATATTCAACATACGACCTTGATCTTCCGGAGAAGAAGTCTGCTGACTTCAAAGCTCGGATGCAACTCTTCAAGAAGAAGTCCAGCTGAATGTCTCCTTAGTCTTCTAGGATGTAGAATAGATTGTCATGTAAATGTAAACTCCTTTATCTCATATATGACATATATTTTCTGTTGGCCTTCGACAACTACTCATTGTCATTTGGCTGTGTATTTTCTTTCAACACTATTGATTACTAAAGTAATCAACTCACACACTCACATATATACTTATATGTTTCTCTGTGTTTCAATGCTTAGAACTCTTTAAGAGAAACTGTTTTTTCTATGATATAGGGGGAAAGTATTGTTAAGTATGATAGGGGAAAATGCTTCTCTGTTTTACGGGGAAATTATTTTCTATGTGTTGATTAGATGGCTAGCTGGATAATGCTCTGATAATTCAGTATGTGACATTGCTGCATATTTTGAGTTAATGCTCTGATACTTCTCCTTTATGAGAAATTCAATTGCCTAGCATTAATTTGTCTTGTTGATATTTTTGCTTTGATTCTATGCCTTGTTTACCTTGTAATATTCTTTCAGCATAGCTAGTAGCAGTAGTTGTTGTAAAAGGATTTGGCATCATCAAATAGGGGGAAATTATTAGGATGAACATATATGATAAGATTTGAAGATCTCAAAATCCCTAGCTGAATGATGGGCCTTCGAAATTGTAATAGCTTAGTGTGAGTTCAGCTGTTAGAACTCAATAGGCTAGATTTTAGTAGTTGTGGATTCAGTAGAAGATTCTGCGCTCGGCTGAAGAACTCAGAATCGAGGAAGTAAGTTGGTCTTTCAATCACCAACTGAATCTGCAAAGAAAATCAAGCCAGTGACTGAAGTGTTCAGACGGATGTCAATAGAGGACAATCAGGCGAAGGTCCGAGGATTCAGAGGAAGTCAACTCATCGTACTTGGCATAGCATCACTACCATACCTAACTTTGCAATCCTCAAACATTGCTAGCAAACCATCTTTGACTGCCTTCTTCATTATCAAACTCGTCTGACCATCATACATATCGTCAAATGAGTAATTGATAAGATCAATTTTGTGACGAGGATCAAGTATCACAGCATAGTACAAGATATAGTTCATATCTCGTAATCATCCCCAATACTTATGAAATTTGCTTGCATTTTTACCCCTATTCTACATAAAATGGGATCTTCCTCTTTTTCAGCCAAAGCCTCTCGAATCTCAAGAAGGACCGCAGTTATCTCATGAAATACAGAATGAGAAGTGGGGTGTAAAGATTTAGACACATTCTTAGTTGTCAATAAAAAACAACTAAGAAAAGTCACCAATCTCTCACACCGTTCCCAATGGTACTCAGTTGGAACTCCATTGAAAGGTGATTGTGCCAAATCACTCCTATAGTTGTCATTATTATCAAAAAAGGAACCAATGGCATTCTTCAAGAGTAAGGTTGTCTCCAACATCAAACACGTGGAATTCCACCTTGTGGGTACATCCAAGCACAACAACTTCTTTGTATCAAGAGCTTCACTAGCTACACATTACTTAAATGCTTGCAACCTGGATGGCGAGCTTTTTATATATTTCACAGCTCCCCTAATTGTAGAAATAACATTATCTTCTTCCCTCTCCCTCAAGCCATCTTGCACTATTAGGTTAAAAATATGTGCAACACACTTCATATGCACATATTTATTACCTAATATACTTGTTTTCCAAACATCCATTCTAATTTTTAAGAATTCTATGGAAACCGTATTAGCAGAGGCATTATCCACAGTCAACGTAAAACTCTTTTCAATACCCCAACTTTTGATGCACTTTTCAATTGCCTTACCAATCTCATCCCCTTTATGACTTAAAATTGGACAAAAGTTCAAGATCTTTTTTTACATTTTCCAATCATTATCAACAAAATGGGAAGTAAGACACATATAATTTATTTTTTGAAGTGAAGTCCAAGTGTCTGTGGTAAAGGAAATGCGTTGAGAGCTATGTTTTATAAAAGCCTTGAGCTTAATCCTTTCCTCCTCATAAATCTTATAGCAATCGAGAGCTAAAGTCTTTCTAGATCGAAGTTGCAGGGGCAAACAGTTGCCATAAAGAACCTAAAGCCATCATGTTCAACATGCATAAAAGGTATTTCATCAACTATAAACATTAATTGTGTACGTCTGTAGGTCACGTCGTAACGATTCTTATAAGGCTAAAGCTTTTCTAGCAGCTTTTTCATCATATTTCCACAAGGGAGTAAAAGGCACAATTTCTTTTTTCCCAGTTGAATCATATAATGGTCTTTACGTGCTAAGTCGTGCTTGGTTTGTTGCTATGCTTTGGGGTGATTCTTTACATGCTCCATAATGGATCCAATGTCCCTTTGTTCCATACTTTCTACCCCCCCCTCGCCTTAAGCTCTCTAGCACAATATTTACCCTTAGCCCTCATAACTTTATCCGCCGGGGACACAAATTTATCAAAGTGAGTCCAAACTAGAGACCTAGTACTCCCCTCCACAATATTATCATCACCAACCTCATCATAAATAGAAGCATTTGAGTTACTTACTTCAACAGATGCATTGGTGTCCCCAACTTTGGAGAAGTCTTCATAATTCCCACTTAAATCTGTTGCACTAGAAGATCCCCCTTCCATATATCCTGTGTAACATAATAACACAAACATTAAAATGCAGGATGAATGTATGGCCCAAAAAGAACTAGATCATCCTTAATCGAATCAAACCTTAGAAAAGGCTCGAATTGAATCAATCAAATTCGAAAGACTACTTTGCTGACCTCAATTACTTTTATAGCACCTAATTAGGACTTAAAGTTAATGTAATTAGAGATCATAAAATTGAAGTTTTACCTAAGCTTTGCTTCTTCAAATCTCAACAATCTCAGCTCTAAATCTAATGATATCAAATTAGAAATGTTCGAAACAAATCCTTACAAAAAAAAAAGTTTTCTCATAAAATTCGTACTGAATCAAAACCCTTTTAGATAATCAGAAACAAAACAATATATACAACATTCAAGATTAACCCAATAGACAGAACAACAAAAAGAAACCAGAAAAAGGATAGTTAATTACCCCAAAAATCCAAGAAAATTGAGCAAATTGACATAACTCATGTGGATAAGCAATAAACATACAACATCAATTATTGTACTTATGATTTATGAACACGATGACAAAGGAAACTAGAGCCAAAATTCCACTAACCTAATGTCGATATTTTTTTTAATCAGGCTTACTCGTGAAATTAAAGAAAAACCTAAAGGGGATTAGGGCAAATATTGCGTGCGAAATCAGGGCATACAAAGAATGGAAGAGATAAAAGCAAGATGATACCAAACAAAACTGGTTCGCTGAATCTGGTCCGACTGAACAACGTGGAGGTTGCGGGTGGCGGTGGCGGTGGGTGGTGTTGTGCTACTGTGCAGCGTCGAAATGTGGAGGTGGAGTAGATTTAGGGCTGGGCAGGGGCAGTAAAGCTAACGGGTTTGGATTTGATAACTTAGGAAATAGGCTATTAAATTAAGGCATTAATAAAAAAATAACTAATTGTGAGTATCCGTTTGGGAACGGGTTTGGCCGGCTAATACCCGTTTCCGTTCCCGACCCGCATGTTTTTTTGCGGGTACCCGTACCCGTTTTTCCCGACCCGAACGGGAAATACCCGAATGGTACGGGTACGGGTGCGGGAACTCGTGTTTTTTGCACACTCCTATTTGTGATAGAACGAAACAAAAAGTAAGCCCTAATTCACAAATTCCAATCAATGAACCTAGATAACATTTGGGACATTGTTTGTTAGATAACCGAGATCAATTTCATAAACACAAATCTCAACCACTAAACGGTTCGTAAAACCTTAGTTACTAGATAATTAACACAAGTTTCAAAATCATACATTCTATTCAAGAGATAAAAAGGTAGAAATTCGATTATGCAATCCTAATTCGCGTCACATACCTTAGATTCACGGAATACCTTTCTCTCTTTGGACGGATTTTGATGCGTCCCTTTCATCGCCAAGGACCAAATTCCCAACGCTCTGAACTGAAACTTCGTCTTCAATCGAATTTTGAGAGGGAAGAGAGGGTTTCTTCACGCGTGCACATGAACTCGAATGCCTTCTTCACAAGTCGTTATCGCCAATTCAAGAGGGTAGAGACGACCACTGTAATTATTTGAATATGAACCATTCAATTTGAATGGTAAAGATAAATGAATTATTTGCACATTTTCCTTCCCAATTTACCCTTAATGAAGTGGGCGTTTCAAAAACAATGACTAATGAAACACAATTTCAAGATCATATAGACCATCTATTACTCTTGATCAAGGGACAAGGATAATTCTTAATTCTCTCTACAGGGGTGTTCTTCATAGAACCACCTCATATATGTATATTAATTATATATTTTGCTATAGCCTAATAATTTCATATGTAAGCTTACGGTTGGTTTAAGAGATGAATTAACTACCCATTTTGGCTCCTTGTTTGGCCACGCTCAGTTCTCCATATTTACATGACTAAAAACATAATTACATTTAACTTGAATAAAATTACAAATTCACTAATTATGCTTTTATTGGTCCCGAATGGAGACGAGTCTTCAAGTGTGGAATACACCTGGGTCAAAGATCAGCAACGAGCGCGACAGTTAGTACTGCTGAATCAGTACTGCTGAACGCACGGGCAGAGAATCCTTCTACTGAGTACGGTCTACTGAATTCAGTCAGTAGAACAGTAGTTCAGTATCAGGTTTCGAGTGCGGAAGAGTAGGCCCAAAAGAATATTCGTCTCAGTCTGAAAACACCGTTTATGCTGTTTGATTTAAAGTCAGTTTTATGCAAGTGAACAATTAAGCAAAGCGACAATAAATCAACACATAGTTTTTAAAGTGGTTCGGATATCACACAATCCTACGTCCACTGTCCCGAAAGATCAGGAGGCTATTTATTATACTGAGTTAGTCTCAGTCAGCTTGTGCACAGGACAAAGCCGTGGCTTGGGGATTATACTGAGCAAGTCCCAGTTTACAAAGGCATCAAACTAAAGTGTTTGACAAACTCTCCAACTATGAAGGAGTCCTTTTACAATAAGGAACAAGTTCAAATATGAACTCCTTCGTCTATGCTATGGATATTACAATAAGATCAGCTTAGATTAGAGAAGGGAAACGAGATAGAACTCTAGAGAGAAGAACTATAAGAATATATCTATGAAAGATTAAGTTCTTCTCTAGATATGGCTTGAATCCTCTAGAGTGTTTGTTCAGTTGAGCTCGGTTCCTTGGACGTGCCCATCATCGTCATGATCGACCTCCTCTCTCTCTCTCTCTCGTCTTCTCTATTTGCGTGAAGACACTTCTCTATTTATAGAGGTGACCTAGGCATATATCCGTTGGAGAGGACGATGCCACGTGTCACTCTATGGGGTAGCAAACGGCTCTATTGAATTCTGTAGAGTCCACTAACTTTAATAGAAGTGGTTGACTTGCAGCTTTATGTCGGAGACTCTGCCAGTTGGCTGCTTGTCATTGGTCGAGGTACAGAGAGTGGTTGAGACCTATTCAGACTTCAAGGTGATATTGAAGCTGACTTCTCAGATGTACGACCTCGGACAACTCTACTGAATTGTTCTTCTGAAGTCCATGGTCAATTAAAGTAACTGACCGACCGTTGCTAAGTCTGATCTAGATTCAGTAGGTAGCTTTCTGCTGAGTCTTCCTTACTGAAGATCAACTCTGAGTTCAGTGGACTGCTCCTGCTAAGTCCAGTTCTACTGAACACCTCTTAGTATGCTGCTCCTATTGAGTCCAGCTCTACTGAGTCTTCACTCCATGGTGCTGCGGCGGATAGTCTACTGAAGAACAGCAGACGGAACTACTGAGCCGGACCATGTTGAAGGCAAGTCTACTGAGTCTGAAACACTCAAGAGATAAGGGTGGTATTGTGCAGATTCAATCGGTCTATATCAGTCCGACTGACTTCTTCGATACTGAGTTCTTCAGCTGAGTGAAGGGTCTTCTACTGAATGCACAGCTGTTGAACTTTAGCTAGTCTACTGAGTTCCTAACACGGTGAACTCAGTTAAGCTATAACAATATCGAAGGCTCATCATCCAGCTAGGGTTTTGGGATCTTCAAATCTATCATAGTGAACCTAATTCCCAACAGCTTTCTATTGAATAAGTGAATAATTAATTATTTTATCATATTATTTTGTCTGTTCTACGATACCAACAAAAGTGACAAACAAATCAAACGCAAATAAAAATAATAAACCTATACCTAATGATTATTGAAATATAGAGATCATGTCACTGTATAGTTTATGCATAGCATTTAATTTCATAAAATGGAAAAACAGACACATATTTAAATGGATAAATTCCTTCTTCACCATAAAACAAGTTGTTAGAAGACAAAAAGAAAATAGAATTACCATGACCATATTGAAAAAACACAATTCATAGTTACGGAACATGATGAAAGCTCCCATGACCACAAAAAAAAAAAGAAGTTCATTCTTCCCAAGTTAAAATATAAGTATATTCTCTCACAATTATTTCACTATCATCATGCACCATAATTACTCAATCAAAAGGCCAAAAGCTCACCACTTCTGACTTTAAGGAAATGTGAAAGATGCTCCTAGTTGTTGACCTTGAATTGATCTTCTCATAGCTCGTTGTTCCAACAACTGCCTCGTAGTGATAGATGGTGCCCCTTTTCATTGCAAATCTAGAGGTTTGAATGACAATGAATCCGATATTCTCACTTCAGAGCCTTCTCAACCAAAACTTATAGATCAAAGTTGTGTCTTTTGTTGATTGATCTCTCTCACAATTGGTATTGGACATCTAAAAACAAGATCATTATTATGTGGAGTTGATTGTTCATTCTTTCTGATTATTCTTTGAGAAAAAAGTACAGGCTGCAAGGCGGTAACAACACAAAAACAATCAAATTACTACCTACTCATAGAAAATTAAGTTCTAAAGCTAAAATATACATACATTAATGGTGGTTCTCTCATTATTCAAGTTCACATGACATCCAATTCCAACAGGTTGTTTTGATGTCTTATGTGGTCTTCGTAGTGGCATTTTTGTTGGCATACTTGATGTGCTTGCAAAATTGGAAGATGCTGAATTTTCTAGCAACATAAATTTAAAAAAAAAAATTATTTAGGATATAACTTTAAAAATGAAAGGAAAAACATTAAAAAAAATCATATTAGACACCCAACTTTCTTGTGACCCATTTGCTTGCAGATGCTGCATCGTTGTGGTTGCCCCCATTTTTGTGATTTGATTACCGGATGTTATTGGTTCATTAGTAGCTCAAATCGTCTTCTTCCGTGGCCTTGTATAGGTGTAGGTTCAATTGGTTGATGATTATCTATCTTCATGAACTTGCTTCCAGGAACAGGTAAAATTGGATTCTAATAAGCTTTATGATAAGTAGATTTGTGGTAGCATTTGGACATCATTGACGGGGGTCTATATTCGAATAATGCATAGCACTATGTGCATGTACACATGGAATTACAGTCAGTTCCCAAACTCTACAAGTGTACACTCTTTTATCCAACAACATTGTGTGCTTATTTTCCCATTCCTTAATTTCATAACCTGATTCACTAATCTAGAGGACTTTACATCCGATTGCCCTTGGTTTCTTAACGTGATACATTCTCATAGCAGCAGGAGACCATTCATTGATCCATCTATCACACTTTTGTTTCTATCTTTAATCCTTGTTATTGCATTGATCTGGTTTCTTCAAGCATTCTCATAATGGACTTATGTCTTGCATCAACAATAGTTGAATTGAAACTCTCAATGATGTTGTTGTCAACCATAAAGGTATCACACTTTTTATTGTCCCTAAGAAGTCAATTTAAAATTGTCATACATAACAAGGAGCAATATTTTATTCTAATGTAACAAATAGTAAAACATGTGATGGAAATTGACTAACCTTTTGCATATCAGAGATAATAGTAAAATTGGATCCATCACCAATATCTAGTTCTTGCCGTAACCAACATAAAAACCATCTCCAATTCACCTTGTTCTCTTTACTGACAACAACCCATGCAATAGGTACCACTTGATCATTTCCATCTTCTCCAACTGATGTAAGCAATTGCCCTTGATAAACACCTTTTAGAAAACATCCATCCAGACTAATTATAGGTCTACAACCACCCAACCAATTCTTCTTACAAGCATTCAACATAATAAACATTCTTCTGAAGGCCCTCCTACCATGAAACAATCCCTCTTCACACAATTAGATCTCAGCTTTGGTTCCGGGGTTGCTTTCTTTCAATGTCTCAGCATATGCTGCTACGTTAGCGAATTCTTGCTTGAAACCGCCTTCTAATTCATGAATAATTATTTTTTTTGCTCTCTTACAGTTGTAGAAACTGACATTTAATTTCAAATGAGAACTTTGGATTCCTATAAATCTGATTTTTTAAATATTTGGAAAGAAAGTTTTGGTTAGCACTTGGTACTTAGAATTGTCGAAAGCACTTGTGCTCCATCATTGTAGTTTTCACTGCCATTCCTCCTCGCTTTCCATCATTCGATATAAAGAGCTTGAATGGACAATCTGGTTCATTTAGACAGCGAACCTTTAATATAGAAGGATCAATCTTTTCAAACTTTAGTTTGTATCCAAACTTAACTCCACTCATTTATTGCAGCCCTTGCTTCTTGTACGTTGGCAAATGTCATCCCCACGACAAAATATACTGAACCAAGTTCTGAAAAAGCATTTTCATCACCAACATTTGTATCCTTGTTTCACTACTACTGTATTGAACATCTTCATCATCACTTTCATCTCCTTCAGTAACATAACTCATTAGACTAGCGTAGTTGAACCCATTTACAATGGACTGACTATATTGTTTAATAGTTTCTCCAAAGTTATTTCTTCCCCATCATTATCTTCTATTCTCATCATTCCACATGCTTATTATCTCTTCACTGCTCATTGTCTCACTTAGTAATAAATTCACTAAACCCAAGCAACTGCAAAATGAAAATGTACATATAGAATCACAAAGAAAGTATGATATTGGTGAGAGCTAAGAAAAAAGGAGAACTTCAATAGAAAAATAAGAACACGATCTGCCTTTTTAATATTATCACATCATAGATATGCCAAAAGTATGATTTTTCACTTGTAGAAATCTGCAAAATAATGAGAAATTCAACAGTCTAAAATGTAGTGCCTGAAATAAATTACATTAGTACAATACAATACTTGTAAGATTACGTACTCTGACAAATGAATCATAAGAAAATTATTATTTGCAACCCACCTTCCAACTTGACAGTAAGATGTGTATATTTCAATTGAGCCAAAGTAACCCCTTATGCAATATCTTATTAAAATAACACACAAGACACTTGATTTTTTTCATCTACTTTGAACAAAAAGCCAAAAAATCGTCTCTTGAAGGTAAAACCCTTTATGTCCATATGCATATTAATTTATTGTATGCTCTCTTGACCTAGAACTTTCACAAACACACCATATGCATTTTAATTTAAGCAACACATTATAGAACAATACTCCGATCCCATAAATGTTGGAACGAAGAAAGTTTGAATTACTGAAGTGTTGAAACTTACCGAGAAACCTAAAATCGGATGCTACCCCATACTTTCAAGTGAATGATTGGCCCAAGAAAACAAGTTACACTAATACAAAAAGTTTGCCTCTTTTGAAGTTTGCCTACCAAATCCTTGACCTATAAAATAGAATAAATAATCATCATTATTTTCAGCTTCAAATTATGTGTTAACATTTATTCTATTCTCAAACTGGCAATTGTAGGGATACTGAAAAGGAAAAGCGATTACTTCATCAAATCTATCGAACTCCATACACTCTAACGGAGTTAAAAAACAATGAGTTCCCAAGAAATTTATTTGCTCCAATTGTACCCTAAATTCTGTCCACTCCAATTTTGTCATCAAACAATGAATTCACATGATTTTTTTTCCCGCAAAAGGGTGTGGCTGCCCTAAATTCTTAGTGAGTTAAACATATCAAGCCCTAAAGATTTACCTTCAAAACCATTTAAAGCATACATGTCACAAGAAATTAAGCGGCAAAAGTAGAAAAGTGGAAGAAGATACGATGAATTTGTGAGAAATAGAAGAAAGGGGGAGAAGAGTCGAAGAACACGAGCAAGCGAGGGCGAAAATGGTTTAGAAATAACGGCGTTTCTTTGGAGTTAAATCTTGGGTATTTTTGCACTATTATTTTAAAAAGTGAGACGTATTTGCCTCACAACATACTTGAAGGGTGTATTTACTCCCCACAATAAAATTAAGGGGCATTTGTGCACCTTATCCCAGTATAATATAAGATTGTACAAAGTATATTACTATATAAACTATATGGTCGTCTAGTTTTATAAGTATTTTTGATATGGGACACTACGTACACATAGATTTTGAAGTAAACTACTCTAACAACTAAACAAAGAACCTAGTAAGTGGCCCAAATTATTTTATCGGCAATCCAAAGAAGGAATTGGCAGCCCTAGACATACTTACACCATAATCTTTCTAAATATTTTGTTGAATTCTTCATATTAAAGAACTTACTTTTAAATTTGTTTAAATTTAGTCGTTACAGAGAATCGGAATGTTGAGATAAGAACATGAAGAGACTTGAATGTAAGAAAATAATTCTGAATGTCATGGAACAAAAGTGATACTTCACATATTTTATAAATGACTACGACACTCTTATCAGTCCTAATTAGCAAGTAAAACTTTTACCCATCTCTTATTTAAAATAAATGAATTATATCTAACGAAAAAATAAGACCGGAGCTTGAATGAAATAAGCAATTTTAAGATGACTGATGAAAAATAGGTTAGTTTAGTCAATAGGTCTATATCCCACACTATTCGAACCCTAATTTCGTGATGCAGAAAAATAAACATTCCGAGCATGTTCAATTACGAAAACATATATACTAGCTAGATTGAAAGTAAACATATATAGTAGGTAGACATATCTAGACCATTAAACTGTTTAGTCGAGATTGATGGCAGCGTTATCTATGATGCTGGAAACAACTTCCTTAGAGTCCTTGAGCAATTTGATGCTGGTGTGGAGCTTCTTCCGCTTCGTAGAAACTGAAGGCTGCTCCTGCAACATTTCCTCCAGCCCATTGCCTTGTGGGCCCATAACCTCATTAATGATCTCCATCTCAATCTCCTTGTTCACCAGATTTAGTATGCTGAGATTCAAGTGGAGGACCATGTTGTCTACCATTCTCCTGGTAACTATATCCCAGTAAGATGTCATCCTCATCTTCAAATCATATGCTCCTTCTATAACCTCCGCATCCAGATTCCGCAAATGAATAATGTTCACTTCTCCCAACTTACTAACCGTCGCAAATGTGCTAGTGCCAGTGCCACGGACCCTCTTCATTACTTCATCCCGCTCCGACATAAGCTTAGTCCATGTAGCTATGTATTCAGGGTTACAAGTGTAGTCTGTGTTCTTCTCCATCTCAATTATGTTGCTCATCCAATTAAATGATTGCTGCTTCTTCCTTTCGATAAGATTCTGTGCAGCTCTTCTTGTGCATGGGATGAGTTGTGGATACATATGGCAATGTCGTAGCAAGATAGAGATCACTACTTTTTGTATGTAGCACCATATCTTCTCCATGTGATCGAATGGTGTCATCGATATCTCCTTCACCTTCTTCGCCAGCATGGTCCGGAATGCAGATTTCGGGATAAAATTTGGAAGCCCAATCGATATGCTTTCCTCCAAAATCTTTATCTCATTTACCAAAAAGTTTTTATTGGATTCTTTATCAGATTTTGATGACTGCAGCTCTTTTGCGTATTTGCTAACCATTTCAGCGACTTTAGCAGTAGCATGCATATCAGCATCATCCAGATATTCATCGAATTCTCCCTGCAACAAGATCTTCTTCATAGATTCTTTAGCAGAACCAAGACTGTTCATGATCGTTGTCATTGCTTCCCCAATGGAAGTTAGATTTTTGGGCATCTTGTTCAATTCTTCAACGTTTACAGATAGCTTCTCGTTGATCTTCCGAACAATCTCAGGCAGACATTTAACAATGATAGTGGACTGGATCCTCATCAATTTTTCAGCCAGAACAGGAACCCCAACAAAGGACTTATCAATCCTTGAAAGGAGTTTATTCGTCTCAAAGAGGTCAGCCTCTTGGGCCCTAGCTTCCTCGTACGTCTCGTCTCCAATGCGATTCCTCACGCAGACATAGCCTAGACCTATCTTGACATCATCAGCAGTGACCTTCTCCAGCAGCCCTTCCGGCGACTTGTCAGCCTTGGTGACGACAGCCAGAGTCCTCTGCCCCGTCTTGTCTACTTGCTGCGACATCCGGATGGACTCACACGTCGAGAAATCCACACCCGCTGACATAACATTCAAGATGATGCTCTCTTCGGGAGTAATATACTCCATTATAATCTTTGATATCTGCTCCGAGATATCCTCGGGCTGACCATGTACCGGAACACGAGTAATTCCTGGCAGATCGATCATTGTAAGATCGGGAACACCCTTCTTCTTCACGATTAGGGTCAGAGGGGTATTTGAAATCCCTTTCCCTTTCCCGGCGATCTCCTGAGTGGAGTTGATGATCTCATCAGCCACGTTAGCTTCATCGGTGTGGATAGTTTTTCCGTTGAACTCGAGGGAGATTTCCGGTGTAGGGTTTGTATGATTCTGCAGCCTCATAATGAGAGGCACTCTGGTGCAGATGCCTTGGCCGCGGGGGAGGCAGATGCCGGCAAGTGACTCGAGAACGCTGGACTTGCCGGAAGACTGGTCTCCGACAACCACAATGGTGGGGAGTTGAATCCCCTCTCGCATGACCTTGAGGTGGCGAAGCCTATCCACTGCGTCCAGCAGAGGTCGGATGCGATCGTTGTAGGAAGCAGCAATGGGAGCATCATGAGACGTTGCCGGAGTCGCCTCTTGTTTCGACACTTCCACAAAATTCATCTTTTGCACTACAGTAGATGTCATTTCGTCGAAGGCTGTTTGTTTTGTTAGTGATTGATGAAGAAGACGAATTTGAAAATTATCGCTTATTTATGTACAGAAATAGGGCAACGACAGAGAGGCCCAAAGAAAAGATACACGACCTTGTATAATGTATACACTATAATTATCGCAAAAATGTATTATCAAAAAAATATCTAGAATTATTGACGCCATAGTTTGTGGGATTAGATTAACTTCCAATATTCCTAAATAGTAGGAACTAATTTACTTGCACTAACAAATTTCTAAATTATAGGAGTTTTTCTATTTCTGAACAATGGACATACCCTTTAGCGCGTAGTGAGAAAATGGAAGCCTGAAAAAAATGAGATAGTAAATCAAGTTTGATTGTAAAAGAACAATTAAATGAAACAAGAAAAAGGTGTTTCAACAATTTTGTATTGATTTTCACCTAACAGGATGGTATTTCATCAATTTTTCTTTACATTTTGTGCAAAAAGAACTGTAATTCACTTTAATGCCCAATTACTTTTATTTTGGAAACTATAATTTGTTTAGAATCTCCAATAAGGCATATGAGATTTCCCACTTCGATATTGATATTTTATAAAAAGGACGGGTTTCTCTTAGAGCCAATAAAATGGGTCTGATTCTGTGGGCCGACTTGAGATACTCGAAAAAAAGGTTGGATTAGACTCTAAAATTAAAACTCAGAAAGTATATTGGACCTAAAAAGCCCGCACAAAATGTAATACACCAGGAAAATCAAAATAAACAATAGGAATTTAATTCTAATTAAATCTGCTCCGAAAATGAAATTCCGTGTAATTAAATTATTTTTTCATTCGCGGATGAATTCAGAATATTACCAGATAATTTTATTCTGCTAGATTTTCGGACAATGAAATTATTCTATATAGTATATAGATATGTATTAGATATAGTATTTTAAAAGGTTGAATTTGGGTCAGTCTATCCATACTATTATTATAATGTTATATATATATATATATATATATATATATATATATATATATATATATATATATATATAAACCTACATGATAGCTTAAGATTATTTTTTTTAGTCAAATCTATATGTAAAATTTGGATAGAAATAAGCACCACCCTTTTTCCCTGATCTCTCTCTAACGTAAGACTGGGAATGAGAGATTTTGTCACAAAGATTGAAGAGAGGCAATAATGATTTCTCTACCTTCCCTCCCGTTGGCTAAGTTTCCTAAGTTTCCTGCAAGATATGACTGCCTATTCCTATTGCCACCATCAATAAGAGAATAGGTGAAGAGGCTCATGATTTTGAGTATAAAGAATGAGAAACAGTAACTCTTAAGCAACCATGTTCTTGAAGCCCTCACTCTCATCTCAATCCCCTCCACATTAGTCTTATTAATCCCCAAGTCCTTACAACCAAGAACTCTCCACCCACAAACCAAGCTTCACGGAAATACTCTCTGTGAAGTCGGAGAATCGCTACTAAGGACTCGCGTGTTGGGATGCAACGAGATCAGAATAAAAGAGAACGGGTTGAATTTTAAACCACACTAAATAAATAGTCGAGTAAGTATGGATGAGTTGTACCAACCACGTTTAATACCACTCTGTGATCGAGGTCTTAATGACCACATAAAACCACCACAATGAGGATTGCAATGGTCACTTTTACGTCCACCTTTCTCAAACAAAATTTACTATTGTAATTTATTAATGTAATATATCACAACTAACATTCTTAGAACAATAACAAGCATAAAGTAATAAATAAATGACACCGAGAATTTACATGGTTCACCCATGCTGGGTATGAAATTTAGTATGATCAGATTTGAAGATCCCAAAACCCCTAGCTGAATGATGAACCTAATAATATAGTAGCTAGTGGAGTTCAGCATGTTAGAAACTCAGTAGGCTAACTAGATTTCAGTAGCTGATAGATTCAGTAGAACATCTTTTCTCAGCCGGAAAGACTCAGCACTAAGGAATTCGGTTGGATGTTTCAGAACCCATTGAATAGTAAAGAAAATCGAGCCAAAGATGTCTTTAATAAAATGGTTTTTATTAAAAGCACGACTTTCCATATACTAATTGTGGCGCATTTAATGCAAGTCATCTCACCTTACTTTAATAGTGATAGATACGTAGTGCCTGCTGAGACTGGCCCAAGCGGCTCAGGAGCCAAGGAAGTCGCGACTCACGCAACCCACACACCCTCAGATATTATTAAAGAGGTTGTTGAGTACGCCGACGAGGAGTCAGAAGAGGAAGAAACTCCTCTACCTCCTCCAGTTCCCCGGAAAGGCAAAAAGGTACTAAAGCTTCCTACCCCTCCCTCCAAGAAGAAAGGACCCAGGAGGTACATTACTCCGGAGGAGGAAGCTCAGATAGCTGCCGACGAGAAATTGGCAAGGGAAATAGCTGAAGCTGAAGCTGCGAACAAGCCGAAGAAGAAGCCTGCTAAAGGCAAAACAAAGGCTCCAGCTGGAGGCAAGAAGACTGGATCTAGGTTGCCTCCTAGGACACTGAAGCTCAGCGATGAAGCTGACAAAGAGAAGGAGAAGGAGCAGCAGCAGCAACAACAATCTACTGGGCAGCATGGTACATCTAAGCAAAAATCTTCCACACCTGCTGACTCAGAAGAAGAACAGCCTCACAAGCCCTCCTATATTGCCTCGAAGGCACAAGAGCAAGAAATGGATGAGATTTGGGCTCAGATGGAGAGGTACCTGTACAGAGGAGAAGAGGCCAGACAGATTGAAGTAGCCAGAGAGAGGATAAGGCTTGCAGACCTCGAAGCTCTTAGGCTGAAAGCAGAACAAGAAGCAAGTCATAGGATCCCTGAGAAGGCTGGCATTCCTTACAGATACAGGAAGTTCAGGAAACCTATTGATCTCAAGACTCACAGATGGCCAAGAGTGGATGAGTGGGTGCCGTGGGAAGTTACTCAGAGGTGGGAAGCGCTGAAAGCTGAATTCATCAAGAGGAACTATTTCTGGAGGTTCGGGGCTGAAAAGCACAAGTCAGTGGCCTTTGCTGAATGGGTAATGAGAGCAGACTTAGAGATATATGACAGACTTCAGAAGGCTGTCAAGGACAAAGTTGATGTCAGAGTGCCACCTCCCAGAATCCTGCCGCCCCCACTGAGACTAGACGGATCTGTTCACTACGGAGTGATAGAGAAAGAAGTGAATGACGCTGCCGAAGCCAAATTCTTAGATGAAGAAGATCCAGCTGACTTCGCTGAGATACTGAAGCTGAGGAAGGTCACTTACCGGATGTATGGACTGCCTCTTCCTGAAACTCAATCAAAGGACTTCAAAGACAGGATTAAGCAGTTCAGATGACTATCTTGCTTCTTTATCTCCTTGTATTTTTCTTTTGTTTTTCTTAGTATAGCAGCTGATGTATTTGTACTGAATTGCTTACATATATAAAACATCTCTGTTTTTGGCTTTGACAATTCCTTATTGTCTGAATAGCCTTGTTTGTTTATGCTTAACACTCAGAATCACTGAAGTGATTACTGACTCACACACTCACTATTGTTATTTATTGTTAGTTTTTCCTTAGGTAGATTCTGATAGACTGCTTAGTGTTTGGGGGAAAATGTTGTTAGAAAGGGGGAAAATGCTGATTAGATTATGTATAGGTTCTGTCATTTCTGCCCCGATCCCCTCAGTAGTCTAGGACTTGAAGAACAACTCCACTGATCCTACTTGTAATATTTGTAAGGAGTTCTGTTTCTGATAAGTCATTGTGTTAGGTTGTTAGGTTTTGGCATCATCAAATAGGGGGAAAATGTTGGGTGATGATTCAGTCCCCAGCAACAGCTCAAAATGATGGGAAATGATTCAGTCTTCTCACTTCTCAGTTGATAATTAACTCAATAGCCTTGTGCTCTGAATACGTACTGAAGATTTGAAGATCCCAAAACCCTATATTGATTGATGAACCATTCAGTTGTAATCAATTTTGGTGTTGTCTCTGAGGATTCAGACTCAGCAGTCACTCTGCATCTGGTTCAGGCGCTTAGTAGATTACCTGCCTCAGCACCAGAAGTAGAAGACTCAATGATACTCGACTCAGCAGGAGCAGTATACTGAAAGGAGTCAGTGGAACTGAACTCAGCAGGAGCGTTTCACTGAACTCAGAGCTGATCTTCAGTAGAGCTGATCTTCAGTAGAGCCATCCTGACTTGTCACCAGATTTTGTCTGTGCTAGTAAGCAAGCCTCAGGTTCTGCGGTTTTCCAGTCTGCAACATAGATGTTTTTCCTCCGCGAACCTGATAACACTGTTTTCCCTGTAGATTTGTCAACAATATCACAGAAACCAGCGTCAAAGATTACTCTATTAAGATTATCACGAATTGGATCGATCGAAAGGAGATTATGTTGAAGTCCTTCAACATATGTTACTCTTGGACCGTGGCGGTCCCAATGTTCGGCGTTCCGTATCCCCTTGTGTAGCCTTTGGAGTTGTCACCGAATTCATTCGGGACCATCTTCTTGTACGTAGTTGGTCGGCGAGCTCTTACGGTAAGTCATGTGTCTCGAGCGGCCGTTGTCCACTATCCAAGGGTCCTTATGCACCTGCAAAACAAATGCATTTTTAGGTACCCTTTGGTTCGGTTGGGTCCTTACTTGGTTAGTGGGTGATTTCGGGACCCGGATCTGTCTCGGGACCTTAGAAGTCCTAGACTTCTTCTTCGAACCTTATCGCCTTTCTTCTCCACGAGGACTTGGAGATACCGACTTTCGATGATGATTTTGGGTTCGAGCGCTTTCTTCTTCTCGAGTCTTAGCGCTTCTCCCGACCCCGGGCTCATAGTAGTACGAGCCGTCACGAGCCGGGTGCTCATACGATGGCTCCTTATCTGTATCGTTCGCCCATCCGACCTTCTTGGTTCCCCCCCGAATTTGATCGCGATGTCTCGGGCCTGGAACCTTTGGTCACTGCTTGTTGCTACTAGGCCGAGGTGCAATCATTTTCTGTTTGTTCTTCGCCTGAGGTGTGGTGTCAGCAGCTTGGACCTTTCCTCTGACGAACCTATCAGCCAGAGTTGCTGAGCTTTTGGAGGTGGAAGCTTCGTGGGTATAGCCAAGGCCTTCTTTCACAGCAGTTGGCCGTTGTGCTCTAAGCATGCTTTCAAGCTTCTCCTTCGCTCCCAGGTATTGTTCAGTCATCAAACCTCTCCAGACCTCGTCACTCCTTCTGAGTGAGTCATAGTCATTCTGCACGTCTGTGAGCTTCTGACTGAGCTTGGCTATTTCAGTCTCTTTCTCAGAATAGTCCTTGGTCAGAACTGAGATCTGAGTCTCTTGAAGCTGAGACTTAGTCATAAGAGATTCAATCTCTTCCTTAAGTCTCGCAACTAGATCCACTGACTCAGTAGAGACCTGACAATCAGAAGAAAGTCTCTGATTCTCAGCCTTTACCTGTTCAAGTTCCCTGGATGGTTCTCTTTGAACTCTCGCTCATTGAATCTGTTCCTCTAGCAGATCGTCGTAGGCTTGTACCACATCTAGAGGATCATCTGTGACCGAGCACGTGTCGTGTGTGCTGTGTGAAGAGGAGGTTATATTAAGTTTAGAAGTTACCTCAGCCTCTTCTCCGGCCATCAGACAGTATTCGGCTGACTCATCAGGAACTGTCTCTGCAACCTCAACTGCGACGAACGTGGCTTCGTCTTCAGAAGAATACATGAATGTATCCTCTTCAATTGAGTTGTCGGATATCTCTCCGGCTATGTAGGCCTGCCTTCGCTTGGCAAATTTTTCTCTTCTGGCCTGCCGTTCTGCTCTTTGAGCAGCTGAGAGTTCGGGATAATCATACTGATAGTGTCCCACCTTCTTGCAGTTGTAGCATATGGATGTTCTGCTGCTCTTACCAGCAGAGTCTTTAGACGGACTGGCAGCAGACTCCGATTTCCTGCATTCAGTAGAAGGATTAGATTCTTCTTTCTTATGATAGTCTTTCTTACCTGAAGAAGAATCTCGGTTGTATTTCCTCAGCTTTCTGACTCTCTCCTTTTCCCTCTGATATTTGAGAGCCATCAGTGCTAGCTGGTCAAGGCCTGAAGTCTCAGAAGACTTTGCTACTGATGTGGCCACAACTTTGCTTGAGGAAATAGGCTTGGCTCCGGTATTGCTGACTGTTGCCTTGAAGGCATGGTCGAACTGTGTGTCAGCTGGAGCGCTTAAGCACTTTTGGGGTAGGCTATGCTCGAATTCCTCCGATTTTAATTCTGAAAATATAACATCAGGAGTTAGAGCATTTAGATCAGAGCGACGTAAATAAGTAGCAAATGGAAGCCACTTCTGTTGGGGCAACGCTCTCAAGATCTTGGTGTTCATCTCCTTGTTGGTGAACGACCTCCCCAGCCCATTGATGACATTGACTTGATTGGTGAATCTGACACTCAGCTCGTCAATGGTTTCAGTAGGCTCCATTGCAAAGGCGTCGAACTTCTGAAGCTCTAGCTCGAGCTTGTTTTCTTTGATCTGAGGGGTTCTATGGCTCAGTACAGCCAAGGCGTCCCATAGCTCTTTCGCCGTCTTGCAATCCTGTACCCTTCCGAGGTGTGAATCACTGAGCGTAGTCAGTATGGCATTACGTGCAACTCGGTCAAGGTTGTGCAACTTCTTTTCTTCAGGCGTGAAGGCAGATTTATCTTTGGGAACCTTAGCACCAGTTTGTGCTCCTGCGCCTCCTCCAACAGCAAATACAACGCTGTCGATCATCGGAATGATCGGTCCTGACTCTAGGACATCTGACATGCTGTCGTGGAGTGACGTTAGGTGTGCCTCCATACGTACGCGCCATACCGTGTAGTTCTCTATTGAGAACATCGGTACCATCCTAATACCTGACATATCAGACATTGTAAGAGTAAGAGTATAAGGATGCTGAAAAGATGCTTATGCAGTGAAAACGGTTTTCAGGATCAGTTCGAGAGGACCAGTATTTTAGAACCGGCGATCAGTTGAACACCGTGTGCTCTGATACCAATTGTTGGTCCGGAGACGATAAGTCAGGTGTAGAGGGGGGGTGAATACACCTGAGCTCAGTTTCTTTTTCTCAATGAAGGTTAGCTGAGCTGATGATTGCAACTGATGAACAGTGCCAAATAAGCCTTCGATCGCGGGACAGAGTGAGTCAGCTACTGAGCTCTCTCCTACTGACTCTTGTCAGTACTTTGAGAATCAGTCGGAGACTGTTGTGCGGAAAGTGTGGGGCCCGAAATTCGTCTCTTTTGAAAACACATTTTAGCAAATTAAATCTTTTGGCTGTGCGCTTTATAAAATACATTTTATGCAAGCTTATGATTTGCAAGTCAGTTGAATGCTATGCAATAAAACAGTAAAAGAACACAAGCGATTTAACGTGGTTCGGATACGCGAGATCCTACATCCACGGTCCTGAACAAGGCAGGAGAACTTGTTGATTATTCTGAGCAAGCCTCGGCGGGGATATCGTGACCTTTGGACAGTTCCCTCTAAGTTATAGTCCTTAGCGACTTTACAATCCAAACCTAAGTCTGAAAGGGAAGGGAATTTTCTCCAACTGAGAAGGAGTTCTTACAATAAGAACAATTTACTGAATGTGAACTCCTTCGAATCTAAGCTATAAATATGACAATAAGCTTAGTCTAGAGAAGAAAGGGATCTAAGAACTCTAGAGAGAAAAACTGAGAAATCTTCTAAGTATGCAAGTTTTCCTCTGGATGATCTTTGAGTGTTCTAGAGCGTTTATGAACTTAAGCTTGTCCCTTCGAAATTCGGGTTTTTTTTTCGGAGCTTCAAATTCTTCTCTATTTATAGTTGTGAGCTATGGCATATGTCCGTTGGAGACGACGATGCCACGTGTCACAAGCTTCCAAGAAAAACGGCCATAATTCGAACTTGTTGCAGCAGGACAGTTAATGCACTATTCATGAGAGCAGCTTTACTGTGTAGAGTAGGTAAGCGTTGTCGGCTTCTCATTGGTCGAGGTTTGTAGTTGGTGAGAATGTCAGAGTTGACCGTTCAACAACCTCGTATGTCTTCTGCTGAACTTTTCGAAAAGACTTGAATAGTCGGGTCGCTTTCCGTAGGATACTGAGGCGAAAAGTCTCTGTCTTCTTCAGCTGAGTCGGCTGACAGGGCATCTACTGAGTAGGTCAGTAGGCGACTGCGAAGGTACTGTGCTTGTTTCTGTTCTTCTGCTGATGACTATCAGCTGGGAGTAGTCTTCTACTGATGATTTGTTAGCTGATGCGCTGTCTTCGACTGAGTGGAAGATCAGCTGCTGACTGAAGAACACAAGCGATTACACTGATGACGTGGGGTTCCGAAAAGTATCTTCGACAGAAGATCAGTTCAACAACTACCCCGTACAGGACTTAGACAAAATAATAAACAATACATCAAGTCTAACCTATACATCAGCTAATCCTAACGACACACTAATCTACTGATATCAGCTAGGTTTTGGGATCTTCAATTCTATAGTACTACTATGATTTCCCCCAATTTTCTTTTAACCGAACAACAGCTGAATATCATCGACTGACTCATATCCAACACTTTCTGAAGAAGAAACTCTGACACGGTATCGTACCAAGCCCTGGGTGCTTGTTTTAACCCATATAGAGCCTTTCTGAGTCTATAAACCTGATGTCCCTGCTGAAAGCCGGGCGGTTGTTCTACATAGACTTCTTCTTTCAGTACGCCATTCAGGAACGCAGACTTCACATCCATTTGATAGACTCTGAATCTTTGATGTGTTGCGTAGGCTAGGAATAGTCTGATTGCCTCCAATCTTGCAACTGGAGCGAATGTCTCATCGAAATCTATTCCCTCAGCTTGACAGTAGCCTTTCGCCACGAGCCTTGCTTTGTTCCTTACTATAACGTTGTTTTCATCTCGCTTGTTCTTGAAGACCCATTTTGTTCCAATGACGTGTTGATACCGGGGTCTGTCAACAAGCTCCCAAACTTCGTTTCTCGTGAACTGATTCAGCTCCTCCTGCATAGCTATGATCCAGTCAGCATCTTTAAGTGCATCCTCAATCGTCTGAGGCTCTTCAGTAGACAAGAAGCAGGAATATAATGCGCTTTCTCCTTGACAGAATCTGGATCTTGTCTTGACTTTTGCTGAAGGATCTCCAATGATTAGATCAGGAGTGTGAGCATCTAACCACGATCTACGATGTTTCAGCTCTTCATCTGGAATTTGATCAACACAGATAGTAGGTGAGTTGGGCATTTCAGTTGTACTATTCTGAGATTGAAGCAATTCAGTAATGAGAGTGTGATCTACTGAGTTTCCAGGTTCAGGGGCATTCAGCTCAGGAACATTAATAGATGTTCCCCCTGAGTTGTTATTCTCAGTAGTGGTCTCAGTTACCTTTAAGGTTTCTTCATCGACCTGAGTTACCTGGGATTGACTCTGTTCAGGAGAGTCAATCTGTTCAGCTACTTGCGTTGCTGGTTCAGATTCAGTAGGCTTATCTTCAGTTTCTTCATCTGAATCATCATCCCAACAAAGCTGGATCCTTTCAGGTTTGTCTTTTAGGTTCAGATCCCGTAGGCTCGCGTACGATGTCCTTAGATTCGAGACTTAGAGTTATTGCTCCCTGTCTTCGTAGCAAACTCATTAAAAACAACATGAGGGCTTTCTTCCACGCAAAGGGTCCGATAGTTGAATACTCGAAAGCTTTCTTCGACTTGAGAGTATCCTAAGAATACTCCCACGATCTAACTTGCTATCAAAAGTTTTCAACTGATCTTTCCCATTATTGTGAATAAAGCACGAACAACCAAAGATATGGAAATAAGATAAAGAAGGCTTCCTGCCGTTCCATAGTTCATATGGTGTTCTCTTATGCTCGCTTTGTCGGTAGAGATCGGATCGAGTATAACATGCGGTGTCGGTTGCTTCGACTGAATTTGGTTGGGAGTTCGAGTCCGTGAGTAGAGTTCTTCTTTGCTTCTTTGAGTGTGCGATTCTTTCGTTCAGCAACCCCGTTCGCCGAGGGGTGCGCGCGCAGATGTCTCATGCTCAATCCCTTCGGTTTTGCGAACTCCTCTACCATGGAATTAAGGAACCCGGTTCCTCGTCAGAACGAATTTTGATTATCTTGGTGTTCTTCTCGATACTGAGCTTTTTCAGAAGCGTTGGTAACTCTGTTTTGACGTCAGACTTATTGCCAATGAATATGACCCATGTGTAGCGCGAGCAGTCATCGATGACCACTAAAGCATACTTCTTGCCTCTGATCATCACTGGAGAGACTGGACCGAACAAATCCATATGTAGCAGCTGAAGGATTCCATCAGTGGAAGGAGATGGAACAGGTGGATTTTGATTCCTTGTTTGCTTTCCCTTCAGACATGCTTCACACTGAGTGTCTTTGCTGAATACTTCATTCGGCAGTCCTCTTGCTAGAGTGTTCCTTGCTAGTTTGTTGAGCGTTTTGAAGTTGAGGTGGCTGAGTCTCCTATGCCAAAGGCATCCCGTACGGTTGTCGTTCTTCGCCAACAGACAAGCTTCAGGTTCTGCTGAGTTCCAGTCAGCTACATATATATTCTTTTTACGCGAACCTGATAACACTGTTTTCCCTGTGGATTTATCAATGACATCACAGAAACCAGCGTCAAAAATCACTCTATTCGAGTTATATCAGAATTGACTAACAGAGAGAAGATTATGCTGAAGTCCTTCAACATATGATACTCTAGGAAGCCGTGGCGGTCCAATCCGAGTGCTCCATATCCTCTTGTATAGCCTTTTGCATTATCTCCAAACTCGATTACGGGTCCTTCTTCGCCTATATAATTCTTCGCAGGTTCCTTTGGTACGTCATATGTCTTGAGCATCCACCGTCCACATACCAAGGATCTTTGTGCACCCGCAAAAAGCAATTATATTCAGGTACCCTTTATTTTGCTTTTGGGTCCTTAGATGTTAGTTTTAGTAACCCAAATCTGTCTAACAACCCTGGTGGTTTCAGACAATTTCTTTCCACTTGAGTCAACATACTTGACCACTGGATTGGTCAAAGCTGACTTCTTAAGTGCGTTCGAGTTCGGGAGTCCGGATCTTCGAGCCGGTGGATCGCCGACCTTTGCCTTTTGTGCGATTTTCTTCTTTTTCTGACTCTTGGAACCTCTTCTGACTATAGGATCATAGTAATATGACCCATACTGAGCTGGATGTGTCAACTGAGGTGGTCCATACTGATTAGCCCACTTAACTCTGCTAGTTCCCCCTTGACTGAACTGGGGTGTCTTGGTACTGATCTTCTGGTCAGAATACTGATGCGTAGGATGAGGTGCTTTCATCTTTTATTTGTTCTTTGCTGAGGGGTTCAGAACATTTGCATTGATTGTTTCCCCTCGAACAAACCTATCAGTTAGACGCACTTCTGAGTGTACGGGGGCAGATGAGGAAGCTTCCTGGTTGAAACCAAGTCCTTCCTTACAGTGCTTAGGCTTGTTGCTTGCAAGCATAGCCTCCAGCTTCTTTTCAGCGCCCATGTAACGCTCAATCATCAGGCTCTTCCAGATATCATCACTCTTTTTCAGTGTGTCGTGCTTGGTCTGAAGTCCTGACAGTTCTCGCTTCAGTAGACTCAGTTCAATATCTTTCTGAGTTAAGTCATTGGTCAAAACTGAAATTCGATCTTCTTGATGCTGAGACTTGGCCATCAGAGAGTTTATCTCCTCCCTGAGTCTCAACACAAGTCCTTCGGCTTCAGTAGCGGCCTGACTCTCCTGAGAAAGTCTCTGATTCTCCACTTTCAGGGTATCCAATTCCTGAAGAGTCTTACTGAGCTGCAGACTCATCTGAATTTGTTCGTCTAACAGTTGTTCATAAGTGGTAGCAATGTCCAAATTCTCATCTGCACCTAAAATAGTGTTGTGTGTGCAGTGTGAAGAGAAGTTAAGTGGTTCATGAGAATTTACCTCATCCTCTTCTCCTGCCATTAGGCACTTTTCAGTAGCTTCTTCAGCTTCAAGCTCTAAGGCCATAAAAGCTGCTTCATCATCCGATGAATCCATGAAGGAGTCGACTTCTTCTGAGTCGTTTGAGATTTTGCCTGCAATATAAGATTGTCTCTTTTTGGCGAATTTCTCTCTCCTTGCCTTGCGTGCTGCGCGTTCAGCACTACTGAGCTCAGGACAGTCATATTGATAATGTCCTGGCTTTTTGCAGTTGTAGTAAGCGATGACTCTTTCTTCTTTGTTTTCGCTATCCTTTGATGGTGCTGAGTCATCCTTCTTTCTGCATTCAGAGGATTGTGAGTCAGGAGTGCGTTTTGGCGTATAATCTGACTTACCTTTTGTGTCTCGATATGCTTTAGTCAGCTTTCTGCGCCTCTCCTTCTCCTTCTGATACTTCACGGCAAGCAGCGCGTACTTCTGAGCGAGACTTCCTTCTTGTAAGTCGTTGAGTGAAGGTTCAGTCTTACTCGTTGTCTTGCTCGTAGCGGGAGATGTTGCGCTGACTGATGCTTTGAAGGCATGGTCAATTTTTATGTCAGCTTCAGCTCTTTGCTTTTGTTGAGGTCTGTCGAACTCAAACTCTTCTGCCTGAAGTTCTGAAAACATATGGTCAGGAGAGACAACATCTAAATCAGAATGACGCAATAAAGTGGCAAAAGGTATCCAGTGTCCGTCCGGCAGTGCCCTCAGTATCTTGAGATTCATCTCTCGGTTGCTGAATGTCTTTCCCAGCCCGTTGATGGAGTTCATCAGATTCGTGAATCTAACATTTAGATCTTCTATTTTGTCACCAGACATGAGAGACAAATTTTCCAGCTTTTGGAGTTCCAGCGCTAGTTTGTTAGGTTTTATCTTCTGAGTCCCCCGACTCAGTAGCGCTAGAGCGTCCCAGAGTTCCTTTGCAGTTTTGCATTCCTGAACCCTGCCAAGATACGAATCACTTAAGGTGGTTAGTATAGCGTTTCTGGCGACACGGTCTAAGTTATGAAGTTTCTTCTCCTCAGGAGTGAAGAGACTTCTGTCTTTGGGAATCTTCTTCCCGGTCACCATTCCTCCTCCAGCAGCTACATCCTGAGTTACGACGCTGTCGATCATAGGAACGATAGGCCCTTCCTCAAGTACTTCAGTCATACTATCGTGGAGGGAGGTCAGATGTGCTTCCATCCTGACCCGCAATACCCCATAGTTCTCTACTGAGAACATAGGTACCATCCTTATACATGACATATCAGCCATGAAGAATAATTATATGAATGTAGAGTGATATGCAGTGAAAACGATTTTCCGGATCCGTTCATATAGACCAGTTTCAGAACGACGAGAGTCTTATAGAACTCAGGTGGTTAGTTGAACACCGTGTGCTCTGATACCAATTGTTGGTCCCGAGTGTACGGTCAGGTGTAGAGGGGGGGCGAATACACCTGACTCCGATTTTCTCAACTTCGAACACGAACAGTCCTGTTCAGGAAAGTGCCGATCTTGAAATAATTCGGCGGAGCCAAATAGGCGTTTCCGAATCGTGTGTGGCAAAGAGTCTGACTCTACTGAGATCTGCTAGCTGACTGAGTCAGAATTCAGTATCAAACAGGTAGATTTCAGTGGTGCGGAAAAGTGTAGGCCCAAATCAGTTGAGTGGAAAAAATGTTTTAGCAAGTCTCAGTTCAGCAAATAGACAGTTCAGTATGCTGAGACAGTTGTATGATTTTAAAGAAGATTTTCAGTATGAACAGTAAAATCAATGCAACAGTAATCAGAAAGCAATAACAAGACACAGATTTTTAAAGTGGTTCGGATATCAATTGATCCTACGTCTACTGTCCCGAAAAGTTCAGGAGGCTATTTATTATACTGAGTTAGTCTCAGTCAGCTTGTGCACAGGACAAAGCCGTGGCTTGGGGATTATACTGAGCAAGTCCCAGTTTACAAAGGCATCAAACTAAAGTGTTTGACAAACTTCTCCAACTATGAAGGAGTCCTTTTACAATAAGGATTGGGTTCAAATATGAACTCCTTCGTCTAAGCTATAAGTATATTCTGTTGAGCTTAGGGTTAGAGGGATAGGGAATGAGAGAGTGGCTTCTAGATCGACGAACAGCTGAAATAAGCTTTAGGTTCGTGTATCGTCGATTTGGATACTAGAGGCTATGAGCTGAGAAGGTAGTCTTTCACGGGAGATAGATCTTCAAATTCTTGCGGAAGACTTAGGGTTTTCTGGTTCTAGCTCGTTTGAATGCTTTTGTTTGTTTTCGTCGTTAAGCTTATGCGCATTCGTCTCTCTCTTGTGCCCTCTTCTCTCTTTCAAGGCTTAAAATGTCCCTCTATTTATAGAGCAGAGATTGGAAAAGATCCGTTGGAGACGATCTTCTTTTCGCCCTCTTTTGGTAGCTAATGGCTCTTTTTGAAGGATGTAACAGTGTCCTTTCCCTCTTTTTCTGGAAATATGTTGACTTGCAGCTTTAGTAGGTAGAGACACGTGTATGCTTGTCATTTGTCGAGGATTATGGAGTGGTTGAGACGGAACAAACTTCGAGGCATACTGAAGTTGACTTCTCTTTTCCTCGTACTTGACAATACTGATTGTATATTCAAAAAGTGTCGACGGTTCGGTAAGATGCGTGCCGTCGTTGCCGAGTCCGATCTTCATTCGGTAGAGATAGCCGAGGGTACTCTGCGATGGTCGGCTACGAGTTCGGTGAACTACTCCTCCCGAGTTCGGTTCTACCGACTCCTTCGATATCTTGCTCTGCGAGTCCAAAAATACTGAGTCTTCTACTTCTGGTGCTGAGGCTGATAAGCTACTGACCGCCTTAACCAGAGCAGAGTGTCTACTGAGTCTGAAACCTCAGAGACAAAACAATTACACGGGAATGGTTCATCAATCAAGATAGGGTTTTGGGATCTTCAATCTTCAGATAGGTACAGAGCACGAGGCTACTGAGCTTACGGTCAGTGCTGAAGACAGAATCATTTCCACTAAGTATAACAGTGCTGAGGATAAAATCATCACCCAACAAACAAGCAATCAAAACATGAACACAAGAAGGAGGAACAAATAGCGTAATTTCGCAAAAGATCCGTATTTATATCATCCACATACTCTCTAAACCTAGGATAAAAAGATTTAGCTACTCATGGACAAAGTAACAAAACCAGCAAAATCACAAGAATTCATGTTCATAGGTAAAAGAAAGTGTAGAAGAAAACTAAAGTCTTGATTGTGTTGAATTTGAATTTCTTGATCTTCTTTCTTCCTCTCTTCTCTTCAAGAGCTCTCCCAAAGGTTGTACGATTTTTGAAAGTAAAAGATATGAGAAAAGATGTGTTGAGCGGCGCCCCCTTGAGGTTTTTATAGCCTTCAAATCTTAGCCCTAAGTAAGGGCTTTTATTTAATTCCCACGGATTAAAACAGCAGTCGAAAACGACCCTGACGTTGTCGCATCGGGGTAGCAGACAAGTCATTTTTCTTCGCTATGTAACGCCCTAGACGCGGTCGCATCTAGGTCGTGTCCTGCTTTCTTTAATCCCCACTGTGATAACCCTCATGCAGTCGCATCTGGGTCGTCACAGATTATAACTCCAACTTCTTTTGAATCGTTCTCTCTAGTTTTAAGTCCACATCTCGAGCCGTCTTCGTCCATTTACTCGTATTGAGCTGCACTTTAACTCTATTACACTCAAACACCATGATTTTCACCCATTTCTATGCAATTTACATAAAAAGGCAAACAAGTATCACATTCTACAAAATTAAGCAAATTCAATCCAAGTACTTGTTCCCAAACATGATTTTCCATCTAAAATTAACATCAAAACGCGATATGAACTAGGAAAAACCTATGTTTGTCAGCCACGCGCCGTGCCTTCCAAGAAGAGGAAGTTATTAAAGAAGACTGAAACTCCTGTGCTTATAGTTGAGCAGATTCAGGATTCAGAGTCTAGCAAGGAGGATGCCACTCTGAAGGATAAGGTCAAGAGAATAGATTCAGAAGAGACTCAATCTGAACAGCTGATCAGATCAGACGTTCAGCAAACAACAGTCTCACATACTGAAGAAACTTTACCCGAAACTGTTATAAGGGCAAAAAACACTGCAGTTGAAGAGATCGCCGAAGAGATTCTGAAAATACTAGATCATCTAGATCTAGTTGATATAGCCATTCGGGCAAGGGTACATATGCATCTGAGATTCCTCACTTGATATCTTCTTGATGAGACGATGCAGATCAGGACTATCCCCACCCTTATGTCTGAAGAACAGAAACTGTAGGAAGAAATAGGCTATGGAGAGCCTGCAAACATTGGATCTATGGATGACTTAATATCCATAATGTTATTTCTTCTGAGTGAGAAGAGTGGCACTGAAGTTCAGACTCAGCCACCAACTCACATGGATGATGATGAAGCTGACAAAGACTCAACACCCAAGGATGCAGACTAGGGAGGATCTGCTAAGGGAAAATATCAAATGATGATGCACCACCTCCACCTCCTCCATTTGGTGTCATCACTGCTGCTCTGTCTTCCTCTAAGCAGCCAATGACAGCCACTGAGGAGAGACTCAGTGAATCGAGTTACCAAGATAAAGACATTTTTGATGCCTCATCTAAGTCGTTCACCAAGGGACTGAAGACACAGGGACATAAGAACAAGCTTTTGGCCAAAGATGTCCATATCAAGTGGTCCCAGTACACTAATGCTCAAACTAAGAAGCTGAATGCCTTACCCACTAAAGTACAGAGGGTCAGTACTCCAATTGTACTAGATACTGACATGATCCTCTCAAAGGCACTAGAGGCATAGAAGACTGACTTATCAGCGCAATTTCAGCAACTCCTCGAAGCTCAAGCAAAGTCATTTACTGAGAAGCTGACTACTATTCTAACCGAGGTTAAAAAGGCCAATGAAGGATGCAAAAAATTCATATCAAACAGTATCTCCAAGGCAGTAACTGAACAGGCCATTGCAGGTCAAGAAATACAAAAAGATTCCATCAATCTTGTCGAGGACTATCTCATGAAAATCGACACTGCCAAGTCTGAACTACTGAAGACTATTGCTCATGACAGTGAATGGGGAGAGATATATAGATGCAATCTCTGATATGGATTCTAGAGTTGGAACAATTCAGCATGCAGTAGAGATCCTTTAGAACAAGGTAACTACCCTCTCCACCATCGTTTCTAAATGTGTTGATGCCAAAAAGGGGGAAGGAAGTAGTAAGGACTCCCTGCTCAAGATCAAAGCTGAAGAGATCGCTACAGCTAAAAGAACCCTTTAACAGAATAAGAGGGAAGGAGATAAGGGGGAAGATGTTCATAGAGAAGAACAGGATCAAGAAAGGCAAATTATTCCCCTTGCCTTACGAGTTGCTGTAGGACCGGGAGAAGGATCCTCAGCACAAGCAACTATAGAAGAGATAGCTAAGTTTGTTGATCAGCTGATTGATGAAGATGAGCCCTCCACGCTCTGCTGCTAAAGGCAAGAAACTAGCTTCTTCATCCCCACCAAAACTACCTAAGTTCAAGACAAGAGCAGAATAGGAAGAATATGAGAGGATCTACGCGGAAGGACTGGCTGCTGAAGAAGAAGCTAAAGCTGAATATAAGAAACTAAAGAAGTCTATTACAGTACCTTCTAATGTGCCTAAGAAGACAAGGTCCATTATCCCCAGGCAGACAAGATCCAAAGTTGCTAAAGCCAAAGAAGCAAAAAGTCTAAGGAAACTTAGAAATCTAAATCATCTTAAGCCAATGATTCTGAAGGTGAGACAGAGACTACGTCTGAACATCATGTACCCACCACTACTCTATCTAAGAAACAACTTGCTGAACAGAAGGAGTTATGGGTGCATGTGATAGAGCACTGGATATAACTGCTGAAGCTAGACAAATCAATGAAGTAAGAGAGAGACTTCGTCTAGCTGATCTTAAAGCTCTTAGGGAAAGAACAGAGAATGAGGCGAGAGAACGTGTTCTAGTTAAAGACAGAGAAATCCCCACCACATTCAAATTCTACAGACGAAGAGGAGTGAAAGATCACCTCCAACATATCCTTCATCCTCATAGAGACAGTTGGATACCATGGAAGCTGAACCAGAGATGGGAGGAGATAAAAATAGATTTGATGAAGGAAATCTGTCTTCGCCGTGTTTCAAAACTTGTAAAGTCACTAAGACTATAAATACAGTATATGTCCTGCGAACAAATCGACTGAGACTTGCTCAGTATAATAAATACAAGACCTCTTGCTCTGCTCAGGACAATGGACGTAGGATCTTTCATATCCGAACCACTTCGCTGCATAAAATTGATTTGCGAAAATTCATTAAGTCTGATTTTCACTAAAGCTGAATACATGCACAAGTGTACTTGAATGATTTTTCGATAGAAACGTTTTCCAATTAAGAGACGACTAAAATTGGGCATACACATTCCGCACGCTATTTATCTACTGAGTTCACTGTAGACTGACCTAAGTCAGTAGACAGTATTTAGTACTTTGAATCACTCTCCCCACGCGATCAGAAAGTTTATTTGGCAAACTGTCCTTTTTAGTAAGCATATTCAGTACAAGATTGACTTTCGCGTTTGAGTTTTGGACTCAGGTGTATTCAAACCACCACCTACCCCCCCCCCACACACACACACCGGAAGACTCGTTTCTGGACCAACAAACCTAAAAAAACCCGTCCATATAGCCATTCAGGCCTACGCAACTTCGCTAAAAAATTATGTCATGTTAATATGTCTGAATATATGTTTTGTTAATTATTATTATCAAATTTGAACCTAGATCATGACTAAATTCCCAAATTATTTATTATTTTAATTTGTTTATTTGATTAGGACACTGATCTTTGAGAATTGATGTTCATTTGGACATAAATTTATAATTTAAATATGGTGAAGATTTCATCTTTGAATCATTCATTATAAAAAAATTGGTGGTTCGATATTTATTTAATTTTTTTAGAATAAAAATATAATTTTATAAATAATAAAACCTAAAAAATTAGTTGGTCACCCGCCTCTTGTTCGAGATGGGATTGGACTTTATATTTCACAACTCAAAAAAGTATAGAGCAGACTTGGTTGATTTTTTTTTGGTTGGGGGGGCGGGGGGGTGTCTTTCTGAAAATATATGTCCCAGTGGTCCGAGACTGGGCCGGTTTGGCCCAGCCTTTTGTCAACTATATTCAGTTTTCACTTAAAAATTGATAGCTTTTTTCCTAGTATTATTTTAATTTTTGAATACTTTTGTTTCTTAAATAAAATCAGATGCATAGTAATTCCTTTGGCAAGGAAAATGATCTACAAACACACAATGCGAATATTTCAAATAAAATATTTAATTGTAACTTTCACCAAACTTTATTCGGATATTTTATTCAACAAAAGAATTTGGACCGCGACATTTGAATTTGTTATTTTTTTTTAAGTGTCTCGCTGACAATCGAAAAATTGAGTTAAGAATATCATGAGAATGAAAGTAAGAAAATAATTGAAATTATCATGGAACGAAAATGATACTTCACGGATAATAAAAAATGACTGGTACTCTTATCAGAGTCCCAATCTGTAACTAGATTGACCATCTTTTTTCTTTAAAGTAAAATGGGAATAAAATGACAAAAATCTATCTTATATTATAGTTGGAGCGGAAAAAAATATTTATGATTTTCCCCACGGCCAGTACCAACCTTCCAAATAATAATCCTTTTTCCGTTAAAATTTTAAAAGTAAAATCTTCCTTTTCAATAATTCTTCACATTAAAACACTTTAGATAAGTCATATTTCTTCCATCCCATTAAAATTCCTAATTGAACTGTTTATTAGCTCATGACCTAAACCATGCATTATTTTGAATCCACACACACTTTGAGATATCTTCGAACGTAAATTGTGCTAAAGACATTAGCTGGAACCAAAAGAGTACACATTACAAGCATATTTATTTCCAAAAGGATTAATTATTGAAAAAGGAGAAGCCTTCTTTATTTATTGGAAGTAAGCATATCTAAACTTAGTCGAGGTTTGTGGCAATTCTATCAATGATGTTGGCAACAACTTCCTTGGACTCCTAGAGCAAATTGATGCTTCTGTGGAGCTTCTTCCTCTTCTCAGAAATTGAAGGCACCTCATCCAACATCTTCTCCAACCCATTGCCTTGAGGCCCCATCAACTCTGTCACGATCTCCTTCTCCATCTCCTTATTTATCAAATTTTGAATGCTGAAATTCAAGTGGAGAACCATGTTGTCCACCATTCTCACTGTAACTATATCCCAGTAAGATGTCATTCACATCTTCAAATCATAAGCTCCTTCAATCACATCAGCCTTCAGCTTCCGCAGATGAGCAATGTTCACACTTCCAAACTTACTAATCGCCACAGATGTACAATAGCCACAGATGTACAATAATTTTCGTGGATCTTCTTCATGAATTCAACCCGCTCCGACATAAGCTTAGTCCATGAAGCTGTGTATTCAGGATTACAAGTATAGTCGGTGACCTTCTCCATCTCAACCATATTTCTTATCCAATCAATTGATATCTGCTGCTTCCTTGCTATAAGATTCTGTGCAGCTCTTCTTGTGCATGGAATGAGTTGAGGGCACATATCGCAATGCTGCAGCAAGACAGAGATCACAACCTTCTCTATGTAGCACCATATATTCTCCATATAATCAAAGGGTGTCAAGGAAATCTCCTTCACCTTCTTCGCCAGGATGGCACGGAATGCAGATTTGGGGATAAAATTTGGAAGCCCGATTGAGATACTTTCCTCTAAAACCTTCATCTCATCAACTAAAAAGTCTTTGTTGGAATCATGCCCAGATTTTGCAGACTGCAGCTCCTTTGCGTATTTGTTGAGCATGTCAGCGATTATAGCAGTAGAATGCAAATCGGAATCATCATGATATTCATCAAACTCTCCCTGCAACAAGATCTTCTTTAATGATTCTCTAGCAGAACCAAGACTGTTCATGAATGCAGTCATTGCTTCAGCAATAGAACTCAGGTGCTTTGGCATCTTGTTCAATTCTGCAAGGTTTGAGGAGAGCTTCTCGTTTATCTTGCGGACAATCTCAGGCAAGCATTCAACTATAATAGTTGTCTGTATCCTCATCAACCTTTTTGCCAAAACAGGAATCCCAACAATAGACTTATGAATCTTGGAAAGCAGTTGATTAGTCTGGAAGAGCTTACTCTCTTCAGTACGAGCTTCCTCGTACGTCTCGTCTCCAATGCGATTCCTCGCACAAACATAGCCTAGGCCTATGTTGACATCATCTGCAGTGACCTTCTCCAGCAGCCCCTCCGGTGACTTGTCAGCTTTGGTCACAACAGCTAGAGTCCTCTGCCCCGTCTTGTCTACTTGCTGAGACATCCGGATGGACTCACATGTTGAGAAATCGACGCCAGCAGATATAACATTCAAGATGATGCTTTCTTCCGGGGTAATATACTCCTTTATAATATTTGATATCTGCTCTGAGATATTCTCCGGCTGGCCGTGTACTGGAACACGAGTAATTCCAGGCAGATCAACCATGGTAAGATCAGGAACACCCTTCTTCTTCACGATCAGAGTCAAAGGGGTATTTGAAATCCCTTTCCCCTTTCCAGCGATCTCCTGAGTGGAGTTGATGATTTCGTCAGCTACATTTGCTTCATATGTGTGGACAGTCTTTCCATTGAACTCAACGGATAGTTCAGGTGGCAGATGCCTGCGAGGGACTCGAGAACACTGGACTTGCCGGAAGACTGGTCGCCGACAACAACAATGGTGGGGAGTCGGATGCCTTCTTGCATGACCTTGAGGTGGCGCAGCTTGTCCACTGCGTCCAGCAGTGGCCAGATGCGATCGCTGTAGGAAGCAACAATGGGAGCATCATGAATCTGACTCTTGCTTGTCTGAGGTTTCTAGAAGATTCATCTTTGACAAGGACTCTACAACGCTAGATGACATTTCGACTCTGCCAATCTATGAATAACATAGCTTAAGGCTAACATCAATAAATACTCGCGGTAATTTACGTTACTTTCCTTATTTACTCCTTCGCTATTCATGATTTTTACGTCTCAACTTCCAGAAGAGTTGTAACGCAAAGTTGCTTTGATTGATTCATTATATAATGCACAACTCCCTGTATTCCAAGTATTCTGCATTTTAAATATAATTTATGCATTTTTTTAAAGTTATAAAAGGACAACAGATTTGGCAGAGCTGAACGTGAGAGACATGTACAGTTCAATATAGCTACACCATCCAAAGAAGATTTGAGGTCTCCACCAGAACAAGAATATGTGAACTCAGCTAAGAATTTCTGTATCAACTTTTTGTTTCTAGATGGCAATTATCACAACTTTAGCAAACAACAGCAGTAAGAGCAAGTAAGTTGTCATTGGGTCAATGTCGAAGCATCAACATAACCGAACAACTCTATTTACCATTGAATCCAGCGCATCAACATGCCCCCTCAAAATTTTCTGATACTTAGTTAAGGAAGCTATCAAGAATCTTCCACAGCGACTCCCGAATTTAATAACAAGAGGTAATGATTTATAGAGAGATACGAGAACATTTTCTTTGTAAAGGAGTTTATGCACAGAGGCAGAAAGAACAAACAAAGGATACAGCTGTGCCGCAAGAGCATCCAAGTCTTTCATCTCTTCATTCAGTCTGCAGCAAGTATTTGCAAGAAATTAACTAATATGAAAACAAAATCAGAATTAGAGATTGATATAAAAAAACAAGGATATGGGGATGGGGCCTATAGCTCAGAGGATAAGAGCACGTGGCTACGAACAACGGTGTTAGGGATAGGGAAAAGGATGGACACCATAACCTATATCAAGAGTCAAAATTCGAATGTGCTATTTTCAAATCGATTGATAGATAGCCAACTCTGGTCTGATTGATCAAAACAGATGGAGATGGAGTTAAGGAAAGATCTCTTCTTTTCCACCACACAATAAAGAAAAAAAAAGGGTGGTTAACAACTACTCTGATTTGCTCACACTAGCTTAGAACCATAAATTTCAGCAAATATCAAAGAGACTGCGAGGTCATTGTGATAGAAGATTGCTGCAACTAACAAAATACTATAAACTATATCCCAACTTTGTCAAAGAAATATGTAATATCCAGCAGATGACAAAGTGTATCGAACCAGTATGGATTAGTAAAACAAAGAATTAATTTGAGAAAAAGCTCCAAAACCAAAAGCTTAAAGGTTTTCTGCTGTTGCCAGGGGAAACAAAACATAAAGTACAAGAAGTTCTTGAGCAATAAGAGAACAGAAGGAAGTCTTCTGCAGTTTGAGTATGATTATAGAAGCAGGGGGTGATTGCTATTCGAATAAAAGTTTGACTTCAACTATGCGTTCAACTTATAACACGAAGTCCACAAGGTTGAATGATTCCCGCTTCTAAGCCCTTTTATTCTTGTAAAGGTTGTACTTGAGTGAATGGAAGTTTTAGAGGTTTGTTTCTTAAAGCACAAGTAGACAACTCCTCAAATGTTTATGGATGATAGATATTGCTACAACATTTAGAAATCAACAACCCAAACTTCAATAATCAAGCACATGATTGTGTGCGTATAATATCAAGGAAAATCAGTATAGAACAAGAATTATACCTCATACAAGAGTTCATGTGATTTCCCTTTGTCGATGCATCAAGTACTGCAACATAACAACCAAGTTATGCACTTATAAGGTCCATGTACAGTTAACATCTCACAAAAGAAAATTCACATAAAGCTCAGCAACAATTGACGCATTATAGTCAAATATTGGGTACCATTAAACCTCAGATAAGACCTTCAAAATATAGAAAATCGACAAGTTGAGCTAATTCCTGGAGATGAAAGGAAATAAGGCTAGCAGTAAAATTGTATAACATAAAGAATCCACACGCACGCAGTGACACACTTACCTACAAATGACCGAATAAAGAGAAGGAGAATAGAATTATGCCATAGCATGGAACACTATATAAGAATTACTTTTCCTAAACAATTAATTAGAAGCCAAAAAATTACCACATTCTTGAAGGCGCCCAGCTGCATCACTGAAGCAGTTCATATGCTCAACAGTAGAGCCAGTAGCCTAAGAATTGACATTGTCCTGATTAGAATAATTGAATCAAATATTAGAACGAGACAGGAGACACTGCAAGCTAAACTAAGTCCATCATAAAAACTAGTTACCTTCAATTCATTTAGTAATTTCATTACTTCAGGACACCTAAAATTGATATTTTAAACATAAAAATTAAATTAAAATGTATGAGGTCCAGAGCTAGTTTCTTAACTTGCTTCATGCAATTCAATGAATAAATTCTGGAATACTATCTCCGTGATTGACGTACCTATTAAATAACAATGACCTAGGATCTGTATTCGTTACAAAGTACTACTATCTCCGGGGCTAGTTACATTATCACGATCATATTGACGTCGATATCAAGAAAAAGGCAAGAATACTAATGATTAGTTCCACAATCAACTGAAAAATCAATTAGTTAATCACGAACTTGGTGAAGATCTTCCGCATTTGACCCTAGAGTTAAATAATAATTATAGAATAACATTTACACTGAGATGAAATGTGAAATATTGACATTTGAAATTAGGTAGGTCCAAATACAAAAATAAAATTCGAGGTCACCAACTTACTTCCGTATCGGGAAGGATGAAAGGTCTACTCAAGAAATTAGAAACCCGTGAGAGTGAAAGACGGAGAGAACTGAAAATAGAGGAGAAACTATCGGCGATGGCAGCCGAAACTCTCTCCACAGCCTCCAGAGCTTTCAGAATCTCCTTACAACGTTCGGGTGGCTCCGGCTCAGCCAACTCATCACCGCCTATAGAATTTGCATCTTCCTGGACTCCAATGCCGTCTACTTGACAAGGTGAACGGAGATTTGCCACCGCATCCGAATTCCGAAGCTTCGGCCTCTGTCTGGCCGTTAATCGTTTTCTCGTTCTCCATTGATGAGGCTTGACAGTCAACGAAATAGAAGTCAAAAACGCTTATAATGGTGAAAGCGTGTTTCACCAAAACGGAGAACTGAAATGAGTAAAATCACTAATTACGTGTTTGCAATGACTTATAATTTTCAATTTATCAATTAATTTAAGAAAAAATTGAATTTGAGTGTTTACAACAACTTAAAATTAAGAAATTCACTTAAATTAGGTTAAAAGGCATAAATTTGTGAAGTTGCTCCAATCAACTTATTTAGATTATGTCATTTTCGTAATTATGTAGAACTTGCAATGTTACAGTCGTATACCAATTTTTTATTTTAAATTAACTTAGTTAGGAGTAAAATATTTTTTTATTATACATAGACATGCCCATTTTCGATTTCGGTTACGGTTACGGTTTGAAATCGTCGGTTACAATTTGTTAAAAACTGAAATCGAAATCGAACCGCATGTAGACAGTTGACGGTTTCGATTTGAAACTGCCGGTTCCGGTTCCAGTTTACCGATTTCACGGTTTTCATAAATTTTATTTCTTTTAATTACTGAATTAATTTTTAAAAAAAATACATTTTTCGGTTTCGAATCAAGTTAGTAATAAATTATAAATAAAATTATAAAATCTCATGAAAGAATTGAACAATTAAATATATTAATACAATCTTTATTGATTATGTAATATCATTGTCGTTTTATAATTAAATTTTATATCATTGTTTTCGATTCTTCGTCGCGTAGTAATTATTAAACAATATTTGATATTCTATGTTTTTCAGTGATAAAATTTGAACAACTTTTATGTATATTTTTGGAAAGGTTACTATCCATTTGCAGTTATACTAAATACATAATAATTTTTTTATCATTTTTTATGCTACTTTAAAATATCAAAATTGGTAGGATTTTTGTATTTTAAATGAATAATTTGTTTTAAATATAAGTAAAAATTAGAAGATTAGATCTTCAATATGCTTTTAATTTAAAATTCATTTATTTAATTTATTATATATCTGATCTTTAACAATTTTAATAGGTGAAATCGTCGGTTTCACCCGGTTTGGAACCGACGGTTTGAAGCCGGCGGTTTCACGGTTTGAGAAAGAGTAAACTGAAACCGAATCGCAAATCGGCGGTTTATGGTTCAAGATGGTTCCGGTTTGTATCGGTTCCAGTTTATGCTGGTTTCGGTTCTGGTTTAAAACCCGGTTTGAGCCGATTTCGGTTTGAAAATAGGCATGTCTAATTATACATCCCAAAATAAGATATTGCAAACATTATTTTTTCAATTTTTTTTTTTATTTTAAGTAGTTTTTGCAAACACCCATCAAATTTTCTAATAAGTCACTTTTACAAATTTCTCATTAATTTAAGAACTTAAAAAAGTTTAAGCAATTGCAAACACCCCCTCGGTCCAGTTGGATCAGTTAGTTGCTTTGCTAATAATAATTATATGATCTTAAAGAGCACAAATACCTTCAATCAATGTATTGGCTCAGAGATGAAGATTCAGGTGTAGGGGAATACATCATATGCAATTTATTCATGAATTGATCAAGGCAGTCAGTCTCAAACTGATATTGGATATGAGTCTCAAATACTCTTCCAAAATCCCCAATTTAAAGTGTGAGACTAACTGTGTCTTAGGGAGGTCAGTGATGCGGAAGAGTTTGTCCAACTAATGAGAGATTTCTTTCACAAGTGAGCTCGGGCTTAAAGGAAAATAATATATCTTTCTAAGCAAATGATAGGAATATGATAATCACTTAGAGGGACAGAAGGGAATCCTAAAAATGAAGAACTTAAGCCAATATGCGAAGTAAACTCAGGTTCTCAGCTTGTAAGATTATGCTCGCTCGTGGAATTGGTTACATTGTTTGAATTCAATGCCTTACGTATTTGTAGCCGCCTAAGGAGAGATCTGTTGGATGAATATCGTCTCTCATTGGCTACAATATGATAACTATTGATTCCTCAATTTGAGTTAGACCAATTGCTTTTTGTAGAGTGCTTTTAGTAGATTTTCTGGTACATGTTGCTATTTTACATAGCACGGGTTTGTTGGCGCTCTGTGATTGGTCGAGACTAATTTCAGATGTGATGTCTTCGTTGACCATCAAATTTGGGATTTGTGTGTCATACCTCATACATAAGTCCGCTTAATTGAGACTGGACTGGACTTGAAATGTAAGTCTCTATCTTCAGCCTGAATTCGGTCGAACCTAATTTCTTGTCTTCTTAACACTTGTGGTTCTAATGTTATCTATATCAATCTACCTATAAAGACAAAGACCAATTCTAATCTAAGCCTAGTACAAAGATTGGTTCACCATCACTTAGGTGTTTGGAATCAATCAAACCTAAAATTCCCAATAATTTCCCCTTTTCTAATGATGTTAAAACCCCATATTAACTTGAAAACAAACTCGTGTAAAATGCTATCAACAAGATAGGAAATGAAAGCATATAAGGTTTCGAATCAGGCTAATAAGATGTGAGTCATTTGACGTAGCTCACATATTCAGTTAAGTTCATAAATAAAAACCTGGACAAAGAGGTATTTATTTTCTTCAGATTTGCAACAGATAGAAATTTTTCGTTTACCTTTAGGTTTACATAGATTCAAAAAAGAAGGTAGCATTTGGCATTTTTTGAGTTAAAGGAATGAGTTTTTTACTTGGTCACTACAAAAGAACGGTTTCGTGAGGGTCATAACTTGATTTACATTTTAAATCAATTTCTATTCGAATGATATTTAATAATATAAAGATAAATTTTTTTGCTGTTGAGAATACATAAAAGTAGACATGTATTGACATTAATCCAAATTACCCCCATTCATTCAAATTGAATTCAATTAAGAAGTATCTTAAAGGATAACTTCTTTTTTCCTGGTCAGGTCAACGAAGATGGTACCAAAAATAAAGCAGTTGATTCAGTATTTCCAATCCTACCAAGAAAGGGAGGGAAAGGGATTTTTCTATCTATCACATCAACATGTGAGCTAGATACTAGATAGTGCTCTGTCCTTAAGATCTTTGGTCGCAAACGAATCGTGTACATATCAAATTTTTGTTGAGGTACATCAAGATGTTTGAACTCACAAGCATATATACCTTCTTTAGGCTCAGATTGAATTTCAGAAAGTTGTAAATAGGGATCTAGCTACGCTCCTTGGCAGTAATCTCATAATCCTTCTATATGAAGCCAATGTCAGGCTAGAATAGGAAACTACGGTGGTAGGGATAAGGGGTCTAGCCTCTGGAGCCAACATCACTTTCTTTGCTCCTTAATCTTTAGATTTAGGTCCAGGTCAATCTGTCTCAGCCAATCTATGAATGTTGTGTGCTAATCTATGTTTCCTGGCTTTCCCCATAAATTCCAAAAATATACACTTTTGAAAATTTTGATCCTAGCTTAACCCTATCTATCACTCAAGTTGAGAGGTACCCACTTATGACTTATTAGTTGGTTGATAGGCCAGTTGATGTTCGTGCTAAGGTGCCTTAGGCTTGCTAACCTTGCTTCTTATTTCCTTACTCTGACTCTGTTGGGTATGAGATTCAGTATGATAAGATTTGAAGATCCCAAAACCCCTAGCTGAATGATGAGCCTTATAATGTAATAGCTTAGTTAAGTTCGGCATGTTAGAAACTCAGTAGGCTAGCTAGATTTTAGTAGAAGATCTTATGTCATCAAGAAGAACTCAACACTATGGAACTTAGTTGGGCGTTTCAAAACCAACTGAATCTGCAAAGGAACTCGAGCCAAGTACTGAATATCTCAGAAGAATGTCAGTAGAAGACAATTCAGTAAAAGGTCCGAGGAATCAGAGAAAGTCAATTCACCATGTTCATGGAGTTTGAACAAACCTAATCTACTCTCTTAACCTCGACCAATGAGGAGCTGCCAACACTCTACATATACTCTCCGATAAAGTTGTTCCCTAGACTGAAAAAGAGAAAATCCCTATAGTGACATTTAAATTGAAGATGACCGTTTTTCTTGTCGTATTCGACACGTGTCTAGACTCCCTCCAACGGATCTATTCATAAGTCAAGATTATAAGTAGAGAAGTCTTCACGCAGAGAAGAAAAAAACCGGGGGAACCAAGCATTTAAGCTCACAAACACTCTAGCGAACTTAAAGCATATTGATGAACAAATTATAATTCTCGCAAGTGCACGAATCGGTGTAATACCTAATCTAGCAACTCCCGAGGTCGATCTTACAAGGAATCAGCTGGGTTCTAATTATCCTAATTATTTCACTATCTACTTGATCCTAAACTGGGTTTTGTTTATCCTAAATTACGAAATTAAAATAGCAAGAAAGTAAAAGAGCAAGTAAAATCAAAGCAAAGTGGATTAATGAGTGTGGTTTCAAGTTTGATGAAGAATGTCGAGGTTTAACAATCACTATGTCTAAGATGATCGATTCATTCTCATTCTCTAGCTAGCTTTTATGAATTTATTTTGTTGGTTCATCCACTAAGGCTATAAGGATTTCGTATGATGGTGGGAGATCTCTAACTTATAATCCTAAGGGTCAATCAAGTGATCATATCATGAACCTAAAGATCGTATCATGCTCAAGGATTTAAATAATCATCTAAACTATCCCAAACCAATGGTGACAATCTAGACACTTAATTGCGGGTCTAAATAAATAACCGGGTAAGATCCGTCATGTTATCTATTACCTATATTCTCTACAATTATCTAAGATGATGGTCAGTCACATTAAATAATCATAGAGAAATCAAAGCACGCTCAACAATTAAGAAGCAAAACAATTCATTCATTGAAAAACTAGAGTTTGAATCAATTCATCAAAAACATAGATCCTGCTAAACCCCCAAACAAGGGGATTTAGACACTCATATTCGTAGGAAAACAATCACAAGATATACAAAAAGAATCCATAGAATTCAATTATCAAAAACCCTAAACAAAATTGAAAATGAATAATACAACCTAGAATCTAGCGGATTGATCCTCGCACTTGGTTCTCGCGTTGTGGTCTTCAATCTTCGTCTTGAATCTTCAACGGATGGATGCTTTGGGTGTTTATCTGCTTTGGAGGGCGGAAGAGGTCGAAAATATGGTGTGTGGTCCAAAGGAAAGAAGTTCGGAAGGGTTTATATATGTTTCGGGCCGAGAAATGAATAATTTGGGCAAAAACAGACGCGGACCGCGGTCCAGGACAAAATGCGGACCGTGGTCCGAACCCCACGGAATTTTCAATTTTCAAGTCAGAACAGTGCAGACCGCGGTCCGACGTCTTCGGCCGAGCCATAATTTCCTACACTGTCGCGTTTTGAGAAAAACACGATATCTACTTAGATAACCGTTGGATCTCTACAAAACTTTGCCACAATGTTCCTAACACATAGAATGACGATGTGGACGGTGGAGATCGGATTATAAGTTCTTTAGATCCGTCTTCCACGCGAGTTTTCAACTGCCTTATTACACGAGCTCCGAAACACGGTTTCTTCAACATCCAGCTTCAAATCCTCTTCAGTCTTCATCCAAACAACTCCATCTTTGCCAACAATGCATCAGTAGTCATGGTTTCTTTAATTTTGGTGCGAAATACCACCAAATATGCTCAAAACGCGCGAGAAACCTACAAAACCAAAAACCATCGAAAGTATACAATTTCAAGCAAAACAAAAGCTAAAAATATATGAAAAATGATGTAAGTAAGCTTAAAAAGAATACCATGAGACGGTATAAAAACCACTCATAAAATGCCCCCAAACCTAAGCTTTTGCTTGTCCTCAAGCAAAGAAACAAGATAAAAGAAAGACTATGACTAAATATAAAAAAAATGAGCATAACAATTCAAGCCTAATTCAGTTTTTTAGAAGAACACATCATTAGCACGTGAAAATCATTCAAGCATAATGCCACATTCAAAAAAAAAAATAGAACATAGAAGTAGAGTAGTCCCTCTCCAGAAATCGATATCACTCAAACACTCAAGTGTATAAGAGTAAAATTATAACTCAAACTCAACCCTAGGAGAGCGTCTTCATACGCTTGCACATTGTCTAATTCTACTCATAATGAACACAATTCATGGCAAAGATCACGAAGATCTTTCTTTGGTTGTAATGGGGCTAAGACATTTAATAAAAAAGGTAGGAAATGTATAGGAAAAGTGACTCATAATATACGAACAAGCAAGGGATCTAGTAGAGCAACCAAATGATGATATATCAAAATAAACCTCTAAAACCAACCATATTTGAACCCGGAGTTCTCACTTTTTTTTCCCAAAATATAGTCCCCCACGCAACTTCCTCTTTTTTTTCCTTTTCACTTGTTTTTTTTTTCTTCTCCTTAATTTAATCTCCCAACTCTAACATATGTCATCAATATACCCCCTTTCAATCAAAGTTAGGAGTACATTCCCAAGTCTCTCTTATTCTATCCAATTGTTTACATGTCAACTCTCTACCAATAATAAGATAAAGATTTCAAAATAACACGGTGTCATCAAGTTCGGTACCAAGCTGGATATAGTCAAAATCAATTCACACCACCTCACTTTTTAGCAAATATTCGTCCCTTGATCACCAAACCCTCACAAGCTTCCATTTCCTCCCCACAACACTAATGACTCTACTAGATCCTCGGTTAAGGCTAGATAGGCTAGGCAATTTAAGTGGAGGTACATGAATAAAAATGATACATTAAGCTCAAAGGGGCTTACTAGGTTGATGTTCAAGGTATGAATCATATTTGGCTTTGGCTAAAGAACGAGATAGTACCTAAGATCATATCAATGCCATATACGAAAAGTGTTCAATAAACTTCAAACATACTCAAAGCAAGTTTTAAATGTTCTCCCTAAAGCGAGTATCACACATGAAAGGAATTTAGACCGACATAAAATTTCGTCAGTTCACAATAGGCTCAAATTATCACGAAAGGCTTTTGGACTACCATACTTTTACATCCTACATGTCCCAAAATTTCATCATGCTCAAATTCAATCCAACAATGCTTCAGTAAAGAAAAATTTTAGGGCAAGAAATGCATTATCATCAATTAACATAAGTCATAGTAGTTCAAATATCTAGTACATGGAGAATCATCAGAAATGTATAACAATACAAAACAAATAAATAGGGTTCAAGATTCTACATAGCCCCCCCCCCAAACCTATCTACGAGCTAATCCCTAGCACGAAAAATTTTAGGGCAAGAAATACATTATCATCAAATAGCATAAGTCATAGTAGTTCAAATATCTAGTACATGGAGAATCATCAGAAATGCATAACAATACAAAACAAATAAATAGGGTTCAAGATTCTACATAGCCCCCCCCAAAAAAACCTATCTACGAGCTAATCCCTAGCACGAAAATAGAGTGAAATAAAGAAAATTGGGTAAACGAATCTTCCATGATGTCTAGGTGATGTCTGACCGATCTACATATGCGAAGCTTGATTTGGCAGGCTCAGATCCAAAGTTAATCCCCACCGTATCAGCGCCCCTACTGCTCTGATATAACTTATTATGCATTAAAAATCAATAGGTGAAACATGTATGTCAGTTTTCCTCCATAGTTGTTTTTTTTTAATGAAAAGCAAGAAATCTAACTAAGAAAACTAGAAAAACTCACAAACGTGGGTTGCCTCCCACGAAGCGCTGTTGGTTAGAGTCGTTGGCTCGACTTTGGTGAATCAGATTAGGAACTTGGCGACTTTGGATACCCGACTATTGCCTTGTCGAATGCCTCCTTCGATGATGCTCCATATACATCCTTCTCCTTGAAATATTTTTTGGTTCGTGGATTCATCAACTTCACAACACCATGCGACAAAACGTCCACCACATAAAATGGTCCGAAGAATGTAGAACTTGCGTATCCTGGAAAAACTCTAGAACCATCATCATATAAACGAACTTTAAGACCAGGATATAGTGTTTTACCTAGCGTGCTCTTCCCCAAGCAACTTTAGTTCGTTTGACATAGATGGTTCTCTTCGGGAACATGTCTTTTTGATCTTCAACACATTCATCCAAGTTTGGAACACCAACATCAGTTGCCTCCTCATCGAATAAAGCATGTATTCCTAATCCCTCTGTACCATCATAATCCTTCACTACATCATATGCAGGCTGCACAAAGTTAACTTTAGCAGTTGAGGCATTAGTTCCCAATGTGGTTGGAGCTAGTGCTTTGAATTCTGTAACCTCCCCCAAGACTTCCATCTTCACAGTTCGTGATGATACATCAACACAAGTCCTAGTGGTTGCCATAAATGACCTCCGTAGGAGGATAAGCTGGTCACTTAACCCTCGAGAAGTATCATCTGCATCAAGAACAATAAAGTCAACAGGAACAATAAACCTGTATACCTTTACCAACAAATCTTCAACAATTCCCATTGGTGTCTTCACGGAGTTATCAGCAAATTGAAGCCTCATAGGTGTAGGCTTCAAATTGTTAACTCCCAACGTTTTGTAGATAGAGTAGGGCATGAGGTTAATACCAGCTCCAAGATCTAGCATTGCTCGTGTAACTCTATCCTTATCAATAGATATAGTGATGTCGAATCTTCCAGGATCTGCTAACTTGGGCAGTAGAGCCGATATATCAACTACAACACCCCCGGATTCAAGTGTAGGAAGATTTGTACTCTGCTCATAATCCTTGGTGATGAGCTCCTTGAAGAACTTGGATTGCCTTGGATTACACTTGACGAGGTCTAAGAGCGGTAGATTGATGTTCACTTTAGAGAGTATATTGAATAAGGACCCAAATTGTTCTTCTTGTTTGTTAACCTTGAGGCGTCCTGGAAAAGGAGGTGGGGGCTTGTATGGGTTCACAACTTTATGCAAAGGAGTCCGAACAGCAGGCTCCTTCTCCTCATCTTCGGTCCTTCAATCAACAATAGCTATAGCAACTTTGTCGATTTTCTCTTTGGGCTTCTCTAAATCATCACCAAGCCAAACATTAATGGATCTAGCGTCTTCAGTTTGTCCCGGTAGCTTCCCTTGTTGCATTTTAAGCAAAGTGACTTCCCGTGCTAGCTGCCCAAGTTGAGTCTCCAATTTTTTGTTTGTTGATTCCACGTTCTTAACAGAAGTGGTGAGTGTCTCCATTGACTCCCTAGAACTCTTAATAAAGCAGTTTAAGGTGTCTTGCAAGATGGCAATGATATTCTATTCAGCTTCCTCAATCTTTGGCTGAGGGCGAGAAGATGATGTGCCTCCAAAGTTCTGCTACTGATATGTCTTACTTCCTCCATAATTCTGGTAACTCTTATAGTTGGGGATTGTACCCTTGCTGCTTATGAAAAAAAATTTGGGGTGGCCTCTGATATTGCTTTCTATCCTCCCATTCCTAATGTCATATACCTTGTCCCCAGTTAGCTTCTTCTTCTTGAAATTGGCTATGGATGATATTAAACTGGCATTGGGCAGTTGAGTGTTGTGGATCATCACAAATGGTACAGACCTCGCCAATCTTTGGGGCTTGCACTTGTGTCCGCTTGAGCTCCTTGATTTCTTATCTAAGCAGTTGAAGCTCCTTAATATTATCATCCGCTGGTGATCGTTGTTTTCACCAAATAAATTCTGCAAGAATTGCTAGAACTCAAATTAGTATAGCAACAGGTATCGAACACAGGGAACAGAGAATTCTGAACTTAAAATTCCTATTAATCGAGATTTTTGGTTAGCAACCACGCAATTTTTGGATCCACTAAACTAGGCACGCAAATTAAATCACGAAAATTAAATGTTTGAAATTAACAAGAAAGAAAAATGGGTTCAGCAAAATATTCCACACGCACGAACAATCGATCCTTGACACTAAAGATAAATTAATCCACTGAAATCAATTAGTTGTAGGACACCGTAATTAAACTGACACATCCCCTATTCCCCCATAATTATTCGGTAATCGTCATTGTGAGCATTGAAACGACTAATACCCTAAATTAAATGCAACCTACGTTGGTGGACAACTAATAGATTTAACACCTAATCAGCTTTAAGAACCAAGGGAACCCCATTTAGGAGCCTACTCGTATGGTGGACATCTAATAGTCTCCTACCAAATTGATCCTATTGTTCATAGAACAATTTGATACTTATTTAGCCTAATCCCAAGAGAAACGATGGAAGTACTAAAATAGCTATGAATTAAATTAACTTAGGGTGATCAAGCCTAAATTAATTAATCCAATTAATTAACCTAGATTACTCTGGAACCTAAGTGATTAATTATTAAGCCTAAGTCTCACGAATTAAGTTGTGCGCATTTCACATCTTACCGAACCCTAAAAGGAAATTAGCTACGCCTTTCGGTCAAACTGGGCAAGCAGACCGTAAAACTGGACAGATTAAATAGCATGCTGAAAATCGAAATTAACTTGTACGAAAAATACGGAAATTTAAACTACCGATTAAACAACGAAGAGCATAAAATTAAAACAGGAAATTTAAGTCTAATCAACTTTAGAAAATCATAAATCCATAAACCCTAATTATTCAAATTAATCCAAGCAACATAATCCCAAATCAAGTATCGAAAAATAATTAACATGAGTTTGTTTTTTAAGAGCTACACCTAACGATCAAACGGAAGCAAAGGACGACTGGAAATAACTCGGAATTCTTCTCGGCATGGAATTGGAATGGTAAACGGATGGTTTCAGCGGTGATCTCGGTTTTCTCACGGTGTCGGAGGCGAAAAATGTGTGCTGGAGTCTCCCTTCGGCTTTCGGCGATGATGATGGATGAAAAATAAGATATGAACGTGTGTGTTTCCTCACGGCGCGCCTGCCCTACATATAATATCTAGGGTTTTCCTTCTCAATCCATGTAGAATTAGGAATCTTATCTAACAAGTATGGAAATATTTTTTTATGACATCTTTCCATCTTGTAACCTTCCTTATCCATTCCTTCCTTCTACATAAAATTGGCCAAAATTAGTCATTTAATTCCCTAATTTTGTGCATGCCGCCACATCATCATATTATCGCCACATAAGCCCGGAAATCTGCAAAACAGCACAGAAATGCAATCCAATCGCCTAAATGGTGCCAAAACAACGGAAATTGAATAGTACGAATTTAGACTCATCAAATCTCTTTACACTTTAACTATACTTGCCCTCAAGTATAAGGTAAACAAAGGTATGCGTACCATCCAAATCCAGTCAATCCCCAAGACTCAAAGAAAATAAAAACACAAAACTCAAAAGATACGGACCACAAAACTACGACACACGACACATGAAAGATGAGAACAAATAACGAAAAATAAAAAACAAGAACAAGAAGCAATGCCAATCCTATCCATGACCTCTACACTCAAGAAATCGCCAAACATATAAAATCATGCAAATACGAATTTTAGCAAACAAGAAATGCTGCAAATTTCGAACAAGGCACACAAATATCAATTCGGTAAAAAACCTAAGCAAAAGCAGATCATCCTCACGGTTCACTTAACACTCTCTAATCTAAGTTCAGTCAAACCACTCAAAGAAAATAGTTGTTGGGATAACGATTCAGTAGATGAATCAGTAGATCTGATAGTTTTGATGTTTTAGATAGATTTGATAGATCCCAAAACCCCAGCTGAATATCGTACCTTCGTATCTATAGCCTAGTCGAGTTCAACTGTTAGAACTCAGTAGGACAGAGTTCAGTTGTTAGAACTCAGTAGGACAGAGTTCAGTAGGTGCAGGATTCAGTAGAAGGCCTCACTCAGCTGAAGAACTCAAGATCGAAAAAGTCAGTTGGACAACAACCTCCAGCTGAATCTGCCCAGGAATTCGTGCCCATGCACTGAAAGCTCAGATGAACGTCAGTAGGAAAGACACTTCAGTTGCAGGTCCGAGGATTCAGAGGAATTCAACCTTGATGTTTAACACGTCTCAACTGCCAATAAGGAGCCGACAACAAACACTGTAGCTCCCCAAAAACTCATCTGACCCCAAGGTAGTACATATCCTATAAAAGCTATCACAATCATTAATAGGAAGATTACAACTCTGACAAAAGCTGCTCTGAAACAGAAAAAGAGGAGAATCTCTACAGTGTACCTGCTAGACAACGTTCAAATTAAATAAGTCGTTTTCCTTATCGCATCGACACGTGTCTAGAGCCCCCTCCAACGGATCTATTCATCATCGACGCCTATAAATAAGAGAAGTCGCATGCAGAGACGACACCGGGAACCCAAGCCTTCTACGCACAAGACTCTTAGCAATCTCAAGCAGAATCTAGTGAAGAACTATCATCCATTGAAGAACACCTTTAGTTCGTCACTTAGAGTTTTATACTGTTCCCCTTCTCTTATTTAAGCAAGCTCATTGTAATATCTTTAGCTTAGAAACCTCGAGGAAGTTCACATCCTTATGAAACCCTTCTTATTTGTAAGAACTTCCTCTTAGTTGGAGATGAATCAAACTCTTCAAGTTCGAACCCCTTGTAAAAGTCACTATGACTATAATAGAGAATCTGTCTCGCGCATAGATCACTGAGAACTTGTTCAGTATAAATTTCAAGGTTCGCGTCTGTCTAGTGAACAGACAACCTGAGACTTACTCAGTATAAATATAACAAGTATCCTGCTTTGGTTAGAACATTGGACGTAAGACCCAGCGTGTCCGAACCACTTTAAAAATCGTTGTGTTGGTTTTCTATTTTATTCTACTAATTATATTGCATACAAACTGTATTTCACAAAACTCAGCATAAAAAAAAATCGGTGTTTTCTAAGCGAGACGTTTCATATGGCCTACACTTCCGCACACACATTCTGATACTGAACGACTGTTTGACTAAGTTAAGTCAGTAGAGCTAAACTCAGTAGAAAATCTTTCTGCCCACGCGATCTGAAGTGTATTTGGTTATCTGACTCAGTTCAGAAGCAAACTCAGCTAAGTGCTGACTTCACGTTTCGAGAGAAATTGGTATTCAGGTGTATTCACCTCCCCCCCCTACACCTGAACCACGTCTCAGGACCAACAATTGGTATCAGAGCTCAGTGTTCTTAACTAATCACTGTTCTCTGAAACTGGTCTATCTCGAACAAAGATCCTAGAAACCCCGTTTTCTCTACATCTTGCATTTCTTCATAGCATCCTATAACTTGTATTCTTCAATGGCTAATATTTCAGGTATTAGGACTGTGCCAATGTTCTCTACTAAAAACTATGCAATATGGCGCGTACGGATGGAGGCGCATCTGACTTCGCTACATGACAGCATGACCGATGTTCGGGAGAAAGGCCCCATTGTTCCAATGGTCGACTTAGTTGAGCTCGTAGTAGATGGAGCAGGTGGTGCCAGAACCGGACCCAAAGTTGCGAAGGACAAGTGCCTCTTCACCCCTAAAGAGAAGAAACTGCACAACCTCGACCGGGTCGCTAGCAATGCTATACTGATGACACTCAGTGGCTTTTACCTCGGGAGGGTGCACGACTGCGAGACAGCTAAGGAGCTATGGGATGCATTCGCAGTGCTGAGCCAAGGAACTCCACAGATTAAAGAAAACAAACTGGAGTTGGAGCTGCAGAAACTCGAGGCATTCGCTATACTTCCAGGGGAGTCCATAGATGATTTCAGCGCGCGATTTATGAATCAAATCAACATCATCAACGGACTGGGGAAGATATTCAGCAACAAGGAGACCAACACCAAGATTCTATGGGCTCTTAGCAGGTCCAAGTGGTATTATTTTGCTACGTGTATGAGGATAACTGACTTGAATTCTGTTACTCCTGATTATATCTTTTCAGAACTTAAAGCAGAGGAGTTCGAGTTCAATCTCCCACACACCCCCGATGCTGAAGCTGAAGTGCCAATGGATCATGCTTATAACGCATCAGCAAGCACTCCCGGAGCAAGTCCCTCAGCAACAAGCTAGTCAGCTGGAAGTTCAGTGACTATACCCACTGCTGACAACTTCTATGCTCTCCTTGCGGTGAAATACCAAAAGGAGAAAGAGATGTTTAGACGGAAGATGAAAAAAGCTTTCCAAAGATTTCAAGGTAAGAGTGATAATGATCGCTCGAATAGTAAATCTAAATCTCTACCTGATTGCAGGAATGCTGAAGCTGCCCCTGTTGAACAAAACGAAACACCTAGAAGGGAAGGTAGAACCTCAGCATGCTACAACTGCAAGAAATCAGGACACTACCAATATGAATGTCCTGAACTCTCAGCAGCAGAAAGAGCTGAAAGGCAAGCCAGACGCGACAAGTTCGTGAAAAAGAGGTAAGCCTACATAGCTAGAGAGTTGTCCGATTGCTCAAGTGATGATGAAATGTTCATGGAATTGTCCGACGATGATGCCACATTCATGGCAATCGAGACTGATGAAGCTGAACCGTGTTTGATGGCCGGAGAAGAGGCTGAGGTAAATTTTGAACCCATTATATGCTCCTCTTCACCTGGCACACACGACACTAGCTCTATTGCATAAGAACCTCTAGACCGTGTTCTTGCGTACGAAGATTTGCTGGAAGAGCAGATTCAGATGAGCCAGCAGTTCAGCAAGACCATTAAGGAGATGGAAATCCTGAAAGCCGAAAATCAGAGACTTTCAAAGAGAAGTTAGGACTCTACTGAGTCTAAAGGACTTGTTCAGAGACTGAAGGAAGCGATTAATTCTCTGATGACTAAGTCTCATGATCAAGAAGCACAGATCTCAGTGCTGACCAAAGATATCTCTGAGAAAGAGACTGAAATTGCTAATCTCAAGAAGACTCTCGCACAAGCCAAATCTGAGCATGAAGCTCTGAGGAAAAGTGATGAAGTGTGGAGGACATTGATGACGAAGAAGTATATTGGGGCAAAGGAGAAGTTGGAGAAGCTTCTACGAGCACAGAGGCCACATGCCACCAAGGAAGGACTTGGCTACACATATGAAGCCTCCACTTCAGGACAGAAGAGCTCCAACAAGTTGACTGATAGGTTTGTCCAGGGGATAACTCAACATGTTGATTACACATCCCCTCAGGCAAAGAATAAGTAGAAGATACAAGCACCTCAGTCTAGCAACAAGAAAATGACCAATGGTTCAAGCCCCAAGACACTAAGGTCAAACTCAGGGGGAACCAAGAAGGTCAGGTAGGCTGAACAGTACGACCACCAACTACTGACTCATCCAACTCAGTATGGATCATATTACTATGAGCCAAGAGTCAGAGGCCCTAAGGTTCAGAAGAAGAAGAAAGCTGAACCACAACAGACTAAGAAGTCAGCTACTCCGAGTGGAGCAGATTACTGACAACAAGGGCAAGAAGAAGTCTGAAGCCACCAGGGTTGTTAGACAAGTTTGGAGCCTAAAATCTAACCATTAAGGGCCCAAGATGAACCCAAAGGGTACCTGAATCTATTTTTGTTTTGTAGGTGCAACAGGACCCTTGGATTGTCGACAGTAGATGCTCAAGACACATGACACATCAGAAGAGCCTACTGACCGACTATGTTCAGCAACATGGAGCCAGAATTGAGTCGGTGACAACTCCAAAGGCTACACAAGGGGATAAGGATCACTGAAAATAGGAACTGCAGTAGTTCCTAGGGTATCTTATGTTGAAGGACTTCAACATAATCTCCTTTCTGTCAGTCAATTCTGCGATAACTCCAATAAAGTGACTTTTGACGCAGGTTTTTGTGATGTTCTTGATAAATCTATAGGAAAAACTGTGTTATCAGGGTCGCTGCAAAGAAATATAGATTATGCTGAATGGAATACTGCTGAACCTGAAGCTTGCCTGCTAGCACACACGGGGTCAGATGATAAAACAACATGGCTGTGGCATAGACAACTGAGTCATCTAAACTTCAAAATAATGGACAAGCTAGCACGCGATGCTAAAGTCAAAGGACTGCCCAACGAAGTATTCAAAAAGACACAAGAATTGTGAAGCACGTGTTGGTCCCGAGAGCACGTTTAGGTGTAGAGGGGGGGTGAATACACCTAAAACCTATTTCTCAACTTGTAAGACGAACAATCCCGTTCAGGAGTGTGCCGTACTGAAAGAGTACAGCAGACCAAATAGCTGTTCTGAATCGTGTTAAGGCAAAGAGGTACTGACTCTTTTGAGATCTGCTAGCTGACTAAGTCAGAATTCAGTATCTTCATATGGAGTTCAGTGGTGCGGAAATGTGTAGGCCCAAATCAGTTGAGTGGAAAAACGTTTTCTTAAAAACAGTTTCAGTTCAGAAGAGTGAATCAGATATGTATGCTGAAACTTAGTTGAATGATTTTAAAGATATGATATTCATTATGAACAGTTAAAATCAATGCAACAGTAAATAAGAGACACAAAGATTTTTAAAGTGGTTCGGATGCACAGGATCCTACGTCCACTGTCCCGAAAGGTCAGGAGGCTATTTATTATCCTGAGTTAGTCTCAGTCAGCTTGTACACAGGACAAAGCCGCGTCTTGGAATTTATACTGAGCAAGTCTCAGTTTACAACGGGTATCAAACTAAAGTGTTTGACAAACTTCTCCAACTATGAAGGGGTCCTTTTACAATAAGGATAAGGTTCAAAGGTGAACCCCTTCGTCTAAGCTATGGATAAATTCAGTTGAGCTTAGGGTTAGAGGGATAGGGAATGAGAAAGTGGCTTCTAGATCGACGAACAACTGAGTTGTAGCTTTGAGTTTGTGTATCGTCGATTTGGATACTAGAGGCTTTTATATCTGTTTAGCTTGGTTCCCTAAGAGCTAGAAGGTAGTCTTTCGCCGGAGAATGTTCTTTAAGTTCTTGCGGAAGACTTATGCGATATTCTGTTTTTGCTCGTTTTTTCGTTTTTTTGCTTTTTGGCTCTCTACATGCATGAAAAAACTTGAATCATCCCTCTATTTATATAGAAGAGATTAGGAAAGATCCGTTGGAGACGATGATCCCTTTATCTCACTCTTTTGGTAGCTAACGACTCTTTTGAAAAAGGTGACAGTGTCCTTTGCCTCCTTTTCCGAAAAGTTGTTGACTTGCAGCTTTAGCAGGTAAGGACAGGTGTTGGCTTGTCATTTGCCGAGGTTTTGTAGAGTAGTTGAGACAGAACAGACTTCGAGGCATAATGAAGCTGACTTCTCTCTTCCTCGTATTTGACTATGCTAATTGTTGTTCAAAAGATCTGACAGTTCGTAAGACATGCTTGCTATCGAGTCCGATCCCGTAGAGAGTACTCGAATTTACTCTACCGAAGGTCGGCTCTTAGTTCGATGAACTACTCCCGCCGAGTTCGGGCCCACCGAGTCTTTCGATATCTTGCTCCCGCCGAGTCCAAGTACATATTGAGTCTTCTACATCCGGTGCTGAGGCTGATAATCTACTGACCGCCTGAACCAGTGCAGAGTGTCTACTGAGTCTGAATCCTCAGAGGCAAGAACAATTACAAAGGAATGGTTCACCAATCAGATAGGGTTTTGGGATCTTCAAATCTTCATGGGATCACTCAGGGTATAAGCCTACTGAGTGCATTTCAGTACGGAAGATAGAATCATTTCCCACTATGTAAAACCGTGCTGAGGACTGAATCATCACCCAACAGCATGTCTGAAGGGAAAGCAAAGAAATTCAAGCAACCCACCTATTCCGTCGCCTTCCATTGATGCAATCATTCAGCTGCTACATATGGATTTTATTTGTGCCAGTCAATCCAGTGACGACTAGAGGAAAGAAGTATGCTCTTGTGATCATTGATAACTATTCGAGATATACTTGGGTAATAATCATCGCCAATAAGTCTGATGTCAAAGTTGAGTTGTCGAAACTAGTGAAGCGGCTGAGCATCGAAAAGGATATCAAGATTCAGAAGATACGCTTAGATCGTGGAACTGAGTTTCTAAACTCAATGGTAAGAGAATTCTGTGAGGTTGAAGGCTTTGAACATGAGACATCAGCAGCACGCACGCCTCAGCAGAACGGACTTGCTGAAAGAAAGAACATAACACTTAAAGAAGCAGTAAGGACGCTACTCGCAGACTCAGGTCTTCCGTTGAAATTTTGGGCAGAAGCTACTGACACGACTTGCTACCCATAGAATCGTTCACTACTGACTCAGATGCACATGAAGACACCTTATGAGCTATGGAAAGGAATTCAGACTCTCAGCCAGAAGCTGAAGAGGTCAGAAGAAAGCTACAGGATCTAAGCTTAAAAGACAATACTGAGAAGATCCAGCTTTGTTGGGATAATGATGCAAATGATGATGTTCAACACCCGACAATCAATGTAGCTGAGGAGATTGATTCTAACAAACAGAATCAATCTCAGGTAATTATGGTCGATGAGGAAACCGATATGGTAACTGAGACCTCTACTGAGAATAACAACTCAGGGGGAACTTCTGATGTTCCTGAGCTAAATGCCCCTGAACCTGGTGACTCAATAGATCCAACCCTTGTTACTGAATTGCTTCAGACATATAATAGTACTACGGAAATTCCTAATACTCCTACTGTTTGTAGTGAACCAGTTCTAGATGAAGTAACGAGACATCGTCGCTCATGGCTAGATGCTCACTCTTCAGATCTTATCATAGGAGATCTTTCAGCTAGCGTCAAGACACGATCCAAATTCTATCAAGGAGAAAGTGCCTTGTATTCATGTTTCTTGTCAACTGAAGAACCTCAGACCATTGAGGACGCGCTGAATGATGCTGACTGGATCACCGCCATGCAAGAAGAGCTGAACCAATTTACGCGAAACGACGTATGGGAGCTTGTTGAAAGACCTCGACACCAACACGTGATAGGAACGAAGTGGGTCTTCGAAAACAAGCGTGATGAAAACAACGTCATCGTCAGGAACAAAGCCTGATTAGTTGCCAAAGGATATTGTCAGTCAGAAGGGATAGATTTTGACGAAACATTCGCCCCAGTCGCAAGATTGGAAGCTATTCGTCTATTCCTTGCTTATGCAACACAACAGCAGTTCACAGTCTATCAGATGGATGTGAAGTCAGCGTTCCGGAACGGCGTACTGAAGGAAGAAGTCTACGTTGAACAACCGCCCGACTTTCAATAGGGACACCAGGTATACAGACTTAAGAAAGCTTTGTATGAGTTAAAGCAAGCACCCAGGGCTTGGTACGATACTCTCTCAGACTTTCTTCTTCAGAAAGGTTTTCAGAAAGGAAAAGTAACTTAAATATAAAAAAATAAAAATTTAATTTCGTTTTCTTTCTGAATTTCTTCTAATTCGAATATTCAAATTAAGAAGTTACAGTTGGTCAAATCATACGAAAACAACGATTAATTATTAATCTCTTTCCAATTTGAAAATGCAAGTTAAATTCTGACAACTTACTCAAAATATTATTCTTCTTTCTTTTTTTTTAGAAAAGTTTTATGCGATTTTACGCTATCGTTCATATTCCATTCTTTTAGAATTTTTAGAAAAAATTATCTCGAAAACGAAGATTTTTTTAAACAATAGATATTCTTCACATCCAGCTACACCAATGATTAATCTTAGTATCAAGTCAGGCGAAAGCATTTTACAGGTGCAGATCTACGTGGACGACATCATCTTTGAATATCAAGGAATCTGACTATGTGTCAGAAGTTCTAGTAGATGATGAAAGAAAAGTTTGAAATATCGATGATGGGAGAGATGAATTATTTCCTTGGACTTCAAGTCAAGCAATCAAATAAGGGAATATTCATTAATCAACTGAAGTGTACTAGAGATCTCATCAAGAAGTTCAGCTGTGAATCCAGCAAGTCAGTCAAGATACCCATGAACACAAATCTCAAGATTGATCTTGACAAAGAGGGAGTATCTGTTAACTCTACTGACTATCGTGCTATTATTGGTTCTTTATTATATCTTACAGCCAGCAGACCTGATATGACTTATGTTGTAGGTGTATGCACACGATTTCAAGCGAATCCCAAGAAGAGTCATATCGATTCAGCAAAGAGAATTCTTCGTTACCTGAAGGGAACATCTGATGTTGGATTATGGTATCCAGCTGATGATAACCTTGAACAAACTGGTTATTCTGATGCTGACTATGCAGGTAGCCGAATCGACAGAAAGTCAACCTCAGGAACTTGCCAGTTCCTCGGTAGCAAGCTCATATCGTGGTTCTCAAATAAACAACACTCAGTAGCAATGTCCACTACTGAAGATGAATATATGACTGCTGGAAGCTGTTGCGCACAGACACTGTGGCTTCGACAACAGTTGAGAGATTACGACATTCATCAAGATGAAATGCCGATCTACTGCGACAGTACCAGTGCTATTGCTATCACTCAGAATCCAGTTCTACACACAAGATGAAAGCACGTGGACATTCGTCATCACTTCATTAGAGATCATGTCAAGAAAAAGGATATCAGAATGGAGAAGATCCACACTGATAAGCAAAGAGCTGATATCCTGATCAAACCTCTAGCTGAGACCAGATTCAATGATCTCTCAGTAGAACTAGGTCTATTGGATCCCACTGATACGATTCAGTAGATGATCAGGAGAAGTACTGAGTAAGGGGGAACTTACCTTCAGTACAACTGAATACTCAACATTCGTCATACTTGGTATCAGCTGACTACGATGTTCAGCTGACAGGTTAGGAGTATTAAATACAGTTTTTGGTGATTCAGCATGTCATAACATTTATTTTCCGCCATTAATGTTCATCGTATTCAACTGATTATGTCGTTTTCATTAAATACATGACATTCCATGAACCTGACTGTGGCGCATTTAATGCATGTCTCATCACCTTACCTTTTAGGCGTTAGAGATAAGTAGGCGAGATTATAGGCGGCACAGTAATCATAACCTATTATAACATTTAATCTGAGTCGTTCAATGCTTTAAACCTGATTAATCTCAGCCATTTAACTGAAACCGCCTAAGATTAAAATCTTAGTACATATATTCGCTCATCTCTAACTTGCCTCAGTTCTCGCCATTAAAGAAGAACTTGTGCTTTCTGCAATTTACTCACTCACTTGCTTTCTAAGAATTCTATTGCCTATTAAGCACTTCTTCTTCGGTAAGATATTCCTATGCTGAATCTGCAATCAATTTTATTATGATCGAAATACTAATGTTTTTTTTTTTTTTTTTTTTTTTTTTTTTTTTTTTTGCAGATTTCCAGTTATATACAATGGTTGTTACTCCAATCTCAGACGTCATTATTCCCCTCGATATGGAAGACATTCTGTCCGGGAAGAGAGTCTGGTTTGAACCGGTTCTATCGGTGAGAACATGTGGCGTTGACTGCATGGAGCCTGTCTTCGACGCCTTGGAGAGATCGGGTCTGCTTTCGATTCTCTCCCGTGCCCCGCGTTTTCTTCTCCCTTATCAAACCACGTAGTTCTTCCTCAACCTCCATGAGGACGATGATTCCAATGACATTTCCTCAGTCATTGTGAAAAGGGAAGTCCTCGAGAATCAGTGGGAGGACCAGGCCATTCAGATTGATCTTGTGAAGAGCCTTCAGGCTAGTTTCGGCATTGCTGATGAAGGGTCTTCTGTAGCTCATTACAAGGAGGCCGATATCAACCGCTACCTCTACCGATTCAGCGGCCTATCAGATTGCATGTCCAAGGCAGCGTTCCCAAAGAACCAGTTGCTGCCTAAATACCGCGGGTTAGCGTATGTGGTCAACCACATCTTGACGAGCTCTGTCGGCTCATACGACCAACTCAGCAGGATCCGCGTCCAGCTGGTGATGGCTATTGTGGATGCCGCAAAAGTGAACTGGAATGCATTCTTCCAGGCTGAGTTCCGGGCTCAGTCGCAAAAATTTGTTGATGCCAAGGAAGGAATGCAGCTAGTCCAGAAGGGGAAGCTGCTCTATGGGACTAAGGTCTCTATTTTGATCGAAGATGAGCTGCCCCAAAACGTCTCCTTCACCAACTCATTCTACTTCGATGTGAAGTTCATGAAATTCACAACGGCTTCCTCAGCCGAGAAGTTGATAGGGAAGGCCCCAACTGCTAAGCGCCCATTGGAGATAGCTCAGTCTCCTATCCCTATTCAAGCGAAGAGACCGAAGACGCTGAAGAAGCCTGTCTCAGTAGTACCACCCTCCTCACCTATCTCTATAGAGGATTCAGGGTCGGGCAAGCATGACATCTCAATTCGAGACAAGGTTCAGACGGTCCTCAGTGAGGAAACTCAGCCGGAGACTCAGGCTGACACCCAAACCGCTGAGATTTCCTCAGTACCTCTTTCAGTGTGTAACGCCCGTTTGAAGGCCACAGACGAGGTCGCTGAAGAGTTACCGGAGATTGGGTCGTACCCCGATCTCGTAGATATCGTGATCAGCACGAGGACGCAGATGCGGATCAGGTTCTTGGAATAGGACCTTCTGGAGGAGACCATCAGGGGAAGGTCCCTTTCGACCTTGCTCGAGGAGGAGCAGACTCTGAATGAGGAGATTGGCTACGAGGAGCCATCCGATATCTCCTCCCTGGAGGATCTGCGTGCAGTGATGCTGATGATGCTGCACAATAGGACTCAAGGAGCTGAGGCACCAGCTTCTACTGAGCCTCCTCCGTCCCCACCTCCTTCACCTCCTCAGCCGCCTAAGGATGTAGATAAGGGTGGATCTATTGAAGGCCAGGATACACCCAAGGACGATCAGCCACCACCACAACCTTTTACAACAGGTGCAATCGTCCGGACTCCTTCCTCATCTCAGCCCCTGAAGCAAAGATATCAATCTACTGAGATCGAGGAAATTTCCACTGAGTCCATTAACAAGTTCATTAAGCGACAGGCCCACAAGAACCGCAACCTTGCCGATGATGTGAGCAAGACCTGGAGCAGGTTCACGGAGGCACAGATGAAGTCGCTGGCTGGGCTGAAAGCAGAAGTGCAGAGGATCAGCACCGCAACAGTTGTTGATATAGATGAGATCCTCGCTAAGGCACTGGCTGCTCAGAAGACCGACCTGGAAGCCCAATTCCAATCTATCATACAGTTGCTCGCCAAGACTTTCACTAAAGAAGTGGCAACTGTAACAGGTCGAGTATAAAAGGCAATGGAGGAGAGGAATACTCTTACAGCTGAGAGTGTCTCCAAGGCACTAAAACAACAGCATGCCTCTTGCAAGACAATAGAGGAGAATGCCTCTACTGTTGTGCAAGACTACTTCACCCAGTTCGACAAGTCAAAAGATGCGCTACTGAAGGCCATAGATCAAGCGCATGATAGTCAGTGGGAGTCTTACACGGATGTCGCAACTAACATCGCGACTGGTATATCCTTTGTCAAGGACTCAGTCAATGAACTGACCAAGAAGGTCACTACCCTGGCCACCTCCCTTGATGATGCCAAAAAGGGGGAAGGGTCGAGAGTTGCTCAGCAGAGATCGATACTGAAAGCTGAAGAAGCTCAGCAGCAGGGCGGACAGAGCTCAACAGCTAAGAAGGCCATTATGCCAACAACTGAAGGAGCCACTGAGCAAGCGGTGGCGGAGGTGACAACTTTTCTGGGGAATTTGCTTGTTGATGGCTCACCTCCTCCCACACCTGAGAAAGACATCAAGGGAAAAGGGGAGGTACTTGAAGACCCTAGCCCTCCTAAAGCTCAGAAAAAGCTCAAGTTTCACTCGCGAGAGGAACAAATAGCTTATGATGAAAAGCTCGCGAGGGAACTGGCTGAAGAAGAGGCTAAGCATAAGCCTGTTGCTAAGAAGAAAGGAGTACATATTCGCTCCCCGCGATCTATGCAAGCTAGATCAGCAGCAGCAACTAGAGCCACATCGACTAGAGCTCAGCAGTCTAGAGCTCAGCAGTCTTAGAAGTCCAGGACTGGCCAGCAGGGCGGAGTCTCAGGTTCGAAATCCAAATCTCAATCGCCTGTTGGGTCAGAGGAACAACCCCATGTTCCTTCCTATGTCCCCTCCAAAGAACAAGAGCATGAGATGAAGGAAATTTGGGACACTATGGAGAGGGCATTGGACATGACTACTGAGGCAAGGAAAATCAGTGCACCCAGAGAGAGGATTCGGCTGATTGACTTAGAAGCCCTCAGACTGCGTACTAAGAAAGAAGCCCGAGAGAGGGTTCCAGTGAAGGACAAGAGTGTCCCACGTACCTCTCGCTTCTTTAGAGCCAGAGAGCCCCTAAGTCAGGTGAAGCGCATAACTTACAAAAGAACTGATGACTAGGTGCCTCTCAAGCTAAATCAGCAGTGGGAGCAGATGAAAGTGGAATTCCTCAAAAGATTCCACGTATGGAGAATTGGAAATATAGATCTTTCTGATGATCAAGACTCTTACTTCAAGGATCTACCAACTTTTATGTGCCCTGATCTCCTGGCTGAGATATAGACCCTGCTCGACCAGATGGGTCAACCGCGAAGGCACCTCCTTTTCGGACTTTACCTCCTCCCATGACGCACGAAGGCAATCTTTGCAAGAAGGAGATAGAGGAAGAGATTGAGAATGCCATTTTCAGCAGAGGTCTGAGAGAAGATTATGAAGAAGACTTGGAAGAGATCAAGGCCCCGAGGAAACGCGTTTACAAGAGTTATGGCCTTGAACTCCCAGAGAAGAAGTCAACAGACTTTCGGGCAAAGATGCAGCAGTTCAAGAAACAAAGCCCAACTGATCTCTCTTCTTAGTCTTAGCTTCAAGTGATAGCCTGTCTTTGTATTGTAAATTCTCTATCATATATGACAGTATCACATTTTTTGCCCTGACAATAACTCATTGTCTTTAAGTCTTTCTTTAGTTTTCAGCACGACTGATCACTTCAATGATCAGATTCTAACTTATCTTATATGACCTATATGACCTATGTGCTTATCTGCTTTAAAATATTTTCCTACTGATTAACTATGTTTATCTTACTCTTATCTTATATGAACTCTTCTATGATATAGTAATAAAAAAGGGAGAAATATAGAGGGAAATTGTTTCTTAGGAAGAACTTGTCTCTTAGGAAGATAACTGATAAATGCTGAAATTACATTTGATGATTAGCTACCATATGATATATTCTGAACCTAGAATATTTGTATCGACTTTGTGCCGAACTTGTTATGATCTGAAATTCTGATACATGTCAGCATGCTATAAATATGATTACTGTAGCCAGAGTTATGATACATTCAGCTACCCTTAACTATCATAGTTTGGCTCTATGTTTAGTTTTGATACATAACCTCATGATCATATGTTCGCTCTGAAATTCCTTTAGTTGTGACTGCTCTGATTCTCATTTTCTCTATCTTAGTCAGTTGTATTTGTTGACTAGAGCTTTCCCTTGTAATAGATATTATGTTCTGTAGCTATTAGTCTTAACCTTAGCATGTTTTCTGTGATAGAAGATGTAATAGGTTTGGCAACATCAAATAGAGGGAAATTGTTGGGATAACGATTCAGTAGATGAATCAGTAGATCCGATAGTCTTGATGTTTTAGATAGATTTGATAGATCCCAAAACCCCAGTTGGATATCGTACCTTCGTGTCTATAGCCTAGTCGAGTTCAGTTGTTAGAACTCAGTAGGACAGAGTTCAGTTGTTAGAACTCAGTAGGACAGAGTTCAGTAGCTGCATGATTCAGTAGAAGACCTCACTCAGCTGAAGAACTCAAGATCGAAGAAGTCAGTTGGACAACAACCTCCAACTGAATCTGCCGAGGAATTCGTGCCCATGTACTGAAAGCTCAGATGAACGTCAGTAGGAAAGACACTTCAGTTGCAGGTCCGAGGATTCATAGGAAGTCAACCTTGATATTTGACATGTCTCAACTGCCAATCTACCTCGGCCAATACGGAGCCGACAGCGACCATCTACTCTGACAAAAGCTGCTCTGAAACTCAAAAAGAGGAGAATCTCTACAGTGTACATGTTCGACAACGTTCAAATTAAGGAAGCCATTTTCCTTATCGCATCGACACGTGTCTAGAGCCCCCTCCAACGGATCTATTCACCATCGGCGCCTATAAATAAGAGAAGTCGCCATGTAGAGACGACACCGGGAACCCAAGCCTTCTACGCACAAAACTCTTAGCAATCTCAAGCAAAATCTAGTGAAGAACTAGCATCCATTGAAGAACACCTTTAGTTCGTCACTTAGAGTTTTATCTTGTTCCCCTTCTCTTATCTAAGCAAGCTCATTATATTATCTTTAGCTTAGAAATCTCGAGGAAGTTCACATCCTTGTGAAACTGTTCTTATTTGTAAGAACTTCCTCTTAGTTGGAGAAGACTCAAACTCTTCAAGTTTGAACCCGTTGTAAAAGTCACTACGACTATAAATAGAGAATTTGTCTCGCGCACAGATCACTGAGAACTTGCTCAGTATAAATTTCAAGGTTCGCGTCTGTCCAGTGAACAGACCAACTGAGACTTGCTCATTATAAATATAACAATTATCCTGCTTTGGTCAGGACAGTGGACGTAGGACCCAGCGTGTTCGAACCACTTTTAAAATCGTTATGTTGATTTACTGTTTTATTCTACTAATAATATTGCATAAAAAGTGTATTTCACAAAACTCACCATTAAAAAAAATATGGTGTTTTCTAACCGAGACGTTTCATAGGGCCTACACTTCCGCACACACATTCTGCTACTGAACGACTGTTCGACTGACTTAAGTCATTAGAGCTGAACTCGGTAGAAGATCTTTCTGCCCATGCGATCTGAAGTATATTTGGTTATCTGACTCAGTTCAGTAGCAAACTAAGCTAAGTGCTGACTTCGCGTTTCGAGAGAAATTGGTATTCATGTGTATTCACCCCCCCCCTCTACACCTGAACTACGTCATAGGACCAACAATAGTCCACTCTATCAAGATAAAAGATCATCACAACTGCAACATCAATGAGGTCTTTCTCTTTTTGTTGTAACGGGGCTTACGACATAGACAAAATATGTTTTCGGTAAAGGCCCTAAAGGTTATAAGCTCCAACAATTATAGAACAAAGTCATGCATGTCATACTTGTTTAAATGAGAAAATCCAAAATTAACAAACCATGCCTCCAATTAAAGAATGCATAAATTGTTACATGAAATACCTTACAATTTTACTGTGTTGTCAACATATTTTTTATTTTTTTCATATATACGTGGATCAGCACTATATAACAAAACATTCGGGCACAAAACTCACTTGGCCTCAAGTATTTTAACTCATAATCAATTCGGGCCAAATACACATTTCGTAGCATAATTAAATGGGTATGCAAATCATAGATATAATAAGATTTATCTCAATCAAACGTGTACACATGCAATGACACGGGAAGAAAGTTAAAAAGGGCTCGGCTAATATTTTTCTGACTAAATCAATGAATCGGTCAAGGCTCAAATTATCTTACTAGGGGAAAATGTAAGGTAAGAAAGTATCGTCGCGGCTAAGTGGCTCAATCCCTAGTGCCTCCTATCATTTATCACAAGTGATTCACCTTTATTGTAACTTTGTGGACAAACTTTCTCAAACAAATTAGTAGGAAGTATCCTACTTTAAAGGCTCAAATCTCATATATGGAGTGTAAAATTTCGATCCACTTTCACTTATTATTCCTCATCCCAAACTACATACACCTGTGCACCAAGTTCTTATCTTCACAACAAACATGATTGCATATCAAGACATAAAGAACTGATAAACATGCTTAACAAAATCAAGAGTATATCAACAATTTCAAGTTTTGGCATGCTTCGACGACATAACAAAAACAAAGACAAAGACACCCCGCCTTACACTTAAACGTTGCTTGTCCCTAAGCAAGAAGAGAAAAGAATAAAGAAGGAGAACATGACAAAAAAAACAAAAACACAAAGTACCCTCCTTACACTTGCTCTTTACCAAAGAGCAAGTAAAGGAAAACATAAAGACATAGAAAACACAAAAAGGAAAAAAAAAACTCAAATAACAAGAAAAGAAAATAACAAAGGGGATAGAATGACGTCACCTCCTGCCTCGTGGCGGTAACCGTGAGAGAACCGTATGCTCGAACGTATCAAACCTCTGCCGAAGGGCAGCCACCTCTGCGCGCAGCACCTGGACCAAATCGACAGCAACCTGCGGACCTATAGGGGGAGTAGCACTAGGAACACGTGGTCCCAGTGGATAAAATCTGATAATGCCGTTAGGCTCCCTATAGCAAATGCTAGCATGTCCCATCAACTCAAGGTCAAAGCAGGAGGGATCAGGCAACCGGGTAACCAAAGAATCATCAAATATCATAAAGTTTCGTACAAGGAACGTAGCAAACAGATGACATAGAGTAAGATGCCTAGCCACATGACTAGAAATGTCATATATACTACGAGCTACCCAATATCTAGATCAACCCCCCTACCCGTGTGCATACACCACAGAAAATGCAAATCAGTATCAGTCACCGTATGAAAACCAATCCAACGCCCAGTCAAATTATGGCAAATAAACTGATGGCACATACGCAAAGCAGGATTAGTCACATAAGAGATATCAAACACAGAAGTCCTATAAGGCTGAGAATCAGCCGGAGCAAGCATACGCCAAGCATCAACAGAACCAACATAATCACGTTGCGCAGACGGCAACTCACGAGGAGTTGCCGCATACGTACCATCCTCCAAATCCTCCACAGACAAAATACCCAAACGTGTACACTACTCAATAATGACAATTGATAAAATACCCCAGCCACACGAAAGCAAATACTCGGATCATAAATACCACGCTCATAGTCAAACGAAAAAGTAGTAAAAAATTCAGAACATAAAGCATGATAGCAATGATCATGATGCGACTCAAGTAACCATAACCAACCAAGCCGACGAAAGCGACTCAAGTAACCATAACCAACCAAGCCGACGAAAGTAAGTATAAAATGTACTTAAAACTCCGGTGAAGCGAATGAATCGGTTATCCACCACTCGACCATTCCGAAAACTCTTTCCTCAACGTGAGTGCAAGCGGCAGTGGAAGAGATCATCCTCGAAAGTGGTGATGGCCAAGACATCGGCTTCGGTTGGGAACTGGAGAACAATCAAGTTCCCATAGGCGACGAACTGAATCTGGGACGAGGACTCATTCGAGTCCGCGAGAGAAAAATTCTCTAGTGTGAGCTCATCGTCCTCCTCATTTGATGGCTTGTACTCCGTCTCATTCGTCGAACGCACCGAGCTACTTCTTACCTCTTCAATCTAATTAACCTCATCATCCCCATAAGACGGAGTCAGGAATTCATACGGCACCTGGAGAAAAGAATTGCGATCATAAAAATTAGGCGGAAGTGCGGCGGCGTCGGGCGTGGGTGAAGACGGAGCAGGGGATTGCGCAACCGCCATCGGCTGCGGTATTGCATCTTCAGGCTCGGAGTCTTTGTCGTCTAGGTTGAACGACCCAGTTCGGCCCATCCATCACGGCGGACGGCGCGATGTAGAAGCATTCGGCGGTGGTATGAATTGGAGGTAATCTTTGGTTAAGTCCGAAATTGGCAGAGAGAAAGGGGTTTGGCCAACCGCCATGGGAGACGGCGGCTGAGTTGCGGCGTTGGGTGAGTCGGCCGACGCCTCGGTAGCATCTGGTGAACTCGGCGACGGTGAAGAGGCAATAGCAGACATGCTTGGTCGGGCGGCACGGGATCTCTTCATCGGAGCCATTCTCGTCACTTGGGCAAGAGAATTTGGTGGGATTTAGCTTTAATTTCAAAGTGGGGAGTTGTAATTTGGAGTGGGGTAATGTATGTTGAACAAATGGAGAAGTCGGGGAGAAATAAGAGGGAGACAATATCTTCCCCAAATCCCGTCTAATTTCAAAAAAAAGTATTTTTTTTTCTTCGAAAATCCCCTCCCCAAAATTAAAAGATGCACCACAATTCCAACTCCACATTTTTCTCTTTGAATCCGGCGACGAGTATGCACCTAATATATCCATTACCCGTTTCCTCTGTCCATTAAAATTGATTGCTCTTCTTCGCCAAGATCTGAAAAACAACTCAAGACGGAAACAAAACAAAATAAATAAAAGGAAAAACACAAAAGAATTCAACATAGAAACTCGGGTTACCTCCCGGTAGCGCCTTTCTTTATTGTCTTTGGCTAGACTTCCCTTTCATGATCAAAGGTAGGTAGGATTGGACAAGCGATGCTCATCAAAAGTGTCCAACATCTCAGCAGCATGGTGCCATTGACAGTGAACTCGACGTTAGAATCGAGTTTCAAAATCGTCACTGCTCCGCTTAGCCAGACGGACCGAATCCGAAAAGGCCCAATCCAACGGGAGCGAAGCTTGCTCGGCATGAGACGGAGTCGTGACTGATATAACCGCACCAATTGACCTTCTTCAAAGTGCTTAGCTCGGATGTGCTTATCATGCCACAATTTTGTACGGTCTTTGTACCTCATGGCTGTATCATAGGCTTCCCGACGGATCTCCTCGAGCTCTTGCAATTGATACTTCCTTTCCCATGCACACTCGTTTAGATCCATGTTAACCTTCTTAAGAGCCCACCACGCCTTATGCTCCAATTCTACAGGTAAATGGCAAATCTTTCCAAAAATAAGTCGATACGGAGACATACCTAAGGGAGTTTTGTAAGCAGTGCGGTAAGCCCACAAAGCATCGTCAAGTCTCAAACTCCAATCCTTCCAAGAAGGACTCACGGTCTTCTCAAGTATGGCTTTCACTTCTCTATTTGAAACCTCAGCTTGCCCATTTGTTTGTGGATGGTAGGGCGTGGAAATACGATGTTTGACACCACATTTCTTCATGAGTAACTCTATAGTTCGGTTGCAGAAGTGGCTCCCTTGATCACTTATGATGGCCGTCGGCACTCCAAATCTGCTAAAAATGTTAGATCTAAGGAAATCTGCAACCACTTTAGAGTCATTAGTCCTTACGGTCTTAGCCTCAACCCATTTAGAAACATAGTCTACGGCAAGCAAAATGTACAAGTTCCCACATGAACTCGGGAACGGTCCCATGAAGTACAAGCCCCAAACATCAAAAATCTCACAGAAATGCAACAGCTTCTGGGGCATTTCATCCTTCTGGGATACGTTGCTGGTCATTTGGCAACGTGTACATGTCTTGCAAAAAAATGTATGAGTCGAGGTTTAAGGTCGGCCAGAAAAAACCAGCATCCAAAACCTTTCTGGCAATATGGTTTGGACCAAAATGTCCACCATAAGGGGACGAATGACAATGAAAAAGAATTTCACCTTGTTCTGCTTCAGAAATGCATCTGCGAATTACCTGATCGACCTCCATAAATCTTCCACAAAATTGGAGCATCCCAAAAGTAGTGTTTGCAGTCACTCTTCAACCTCATATTTTTGGCATGGGTAAAGTCGGAGGGAAGCTGCTTGGAAGCCAAGTAATTAATTATGCTAGCAAACCAAGGGAGTTTAGGAATGTTACCTATGACATTAAGCCATTTTGGAGCAGCTTCGGTCGAACTGGCCAGCTAAAGAAGTTGTTGTGTGCAGACTGAAAAACATTGCGCAGGGGCCAGTCTGGCGAGACTGGAGACAGATTCGGGAACAACATATAAGTGCTCCTCGGGAAAAACCTCCTTAATTTATTCATCATCTTCCTCTTGAATCAAACAACTCAGATGATCGGCTACATGATTTTCTGCTCCCTTCTTGTCTCGGACCTCCCAATCAAACTCTTGAAGTAAGAGTATCATCGAATCAGTCGAGGCTTGGACTCCTTTTTGGATAAAAGGTGTTTAACCACTGCATGATATGTATACACTACGATCACTTAACCAAGCAAGTAAGACCGATATTTGTCAAAACGAAGACAATAGCCAATAGCTCCTTCTTCGTGGTAGATTAGTTGCATTGAGCCGGGTTAAGTGTCTTCGAAGCATAGTAAATGACATGACTGTCTCTACCAGTTTTCTACCCCAGAACTGCTCTGACTGCCCTGTCGGACGCATCACACGTTATCTCAAACGGCTTATTCCAATCAGGGGGCTGCATAATCGGGGTTGCAGTGAGCTTCTTCTTAAGGAGGTCGAAGGCCTCCTTACATTGATCGACAAACAAGAACTCCACATCCTGTTGCAGAAGTCTTGTAAGTGGTTGAGCTACCTTGACAGAGTCTTTAATGAAGCGCCGATAATATCCGGCATGCCCTAGAAAACCCCGGATCTCCTTCATGAATGAAGGTGGCGGCAGCTTTGCAATCAAGTCAACTTTGGCTTTATCGACTTCAATGCCTCGGCTAGATACCACATGACCTAGTACGATGCCCTCGGTCACAATAAAATGGCACTTCTCGTAGTTAAGCACCAAATTCTTCACCACACAACGAGCAAGGACTTTGTCTAGATTCTTCAAACACCTCTCATATGAGTTTTCGTAGACCGTGAAGTCGTCCATGAAGACCTCAATGAACTCCTCGATTAAGTCTGAAAAGATGCTCATCATGCACCTTTGAAAGGTGCCCGGTGCATTACACAATCCAAATGGTATACGCCGATATGCAAAAGTGCTAAAGGGACAAGTAAATGTGGTTTTGTCTTGATCCTACTCCTTCACATAAATATGGAAGTAACCTCTATATCCATCCAAAAAGCTGAACATCTGATTAGTAAAGGGTAATAGAAAATGGTCTTTCCGATTAGCTTCATTCAACTTCCTATAGTCGATGCACATACGCCAACCTGTCACCAATCGCATCGGCACCAATTCATTCTTCTCATTCTCCACAACATGGAAACCGGACTTCTTCGGTACCACATGAACTGAACTCATCTATTTGCTATCAGAAATAGGGTAAATGTTACCCATAGAAAGAAGATTCAATAGGTAAATATTGTTGGGATGAAGATTCAGTAGATATATTTTATAGATTTGAAGATCCCAAAACCCCTAGCTAAATGATGAACCTTCGGTTTTGTAATAGCTTAGTATGAGTTCATTTGTTAGGAACTCATGAGGCTAGAGTTCAGTAGATGCAGAGTTCAGTAGAAGACCTTGCACTCAGCTGATGGACTCAGGATCGAAGAAGTAAGTTGGTCAGCCGACCACCAACTGAATCTACATAGGAATTCATGCCCGTACACTTATACTTAGAAGAACGTCAGTAGGAAGTCACTTCAATTGAGGGTCCGAAGATTCAGAGGAAGTAAACCTTGATGCTTGACAAATCTCACCTACCAATCTACCTCGACCAATAAGGAGCCAACATCACTTTATCTTTTCTGACAAAAGCTGCTCCCAGACTGAAAAAGAGGCGTATCTCTATAGTGCACCTACTCATCAATGTTCAAATTTGAGGAGCCGTTTTCCTTGCCGTTTTGACACGTGGATAGACCCCTCTTCAATGGATTTATTCACAATCGACGACTATATAAGAGAATAGTCTTCATGCAGGGACAACAACCAGAACCCAAGCTATCGACGCACAAAACTCTTAACGCTCTCAATCGAAGAATCTAGTGAAGAACTTACATTCATAGAAGAACCCTTTTAGTTCATCAATTAGAGTTATCCTTGCTCTCCTTCTCTTATCTAAGCGAGCCTTATTGTAATATTCATATCTTAGAAACCTCGAGGAAGTTCACATCTTTGTGAAACTGTTCTTATTGTAAAAACTTCCTCTTAGTTGGAGAAGCCTCAAACTCTTTATGTTTGAAACCCCTGTAAAAGTCACTACGACTATAAGTAGAGAATCTGTTCTGCGAACAGATCACTGAGAACTTGCTTAGTACAAGCTTCAAGTTTGTATCTGTCTTGAGAACAGATCACTTAGACTTGCTCAGTATAAATATAACAAGTATGCTGCTTTGGTCAGGACAGTGGACGTAGGACCCAGTGTGTCCGAACCACTTTAAAAATTTGCTGTGTTGATTTACTATTTTCTTTAACTGATCATACTGCATTAAAACTGTATTTCATCAAACTCAGCATAAAACCGGTTTTCCAACCGAGACGTTTAATAGGGCCTACACTTCCGCACACAACTCTGATAATGAACGACTGTTCGACTGATTCAAGTCAGCAGAGCTGAACTCATTAGAAGAACTTCTTGCCCATGCAATCTGAAAGTATATCTGGCTACCTGACTCAGTTCAGTAGCAAACTCAACTAGAGCTGACTTTCGCGTTTGAGAAACGAATTTGTATTCAGATGTATTCAACCCCCCTTCCAATACATAAATCGAAGATAAGGAACTGGAAAGACAATAAAATTATTTCCTCACAATGCAATTTTTGTGTACCTTAATTGAAACCTTGTTCTTCTCTATCTTCTGTAGTTATCCTACTAAAATCAATGGGTTCCGGTGGAAATTGTAGAGTAGCCGACGTGGGTTCTGGTGGAAATTGCGGAGAAGACTCGTCGTCTCTCGATTGAGAAGAGGGAGAAATAGTAGATATTATCGGGGCTTGCTCATTGCTCAATTCAGGAGAAGGAAACATAATAGATTTACTTACGATTGATAAGAAGAAAAATGAGATAATCAAAAGGTGAATTAACTATATTTTAATAGGAATTCAATTTATTACTCCTATTTTTTTTATTCCATTTAATTATAAAAATATTCAATATATAAGATAGATAATTACAGTACCGAAATCGAAAGGTAACTAAAGTTATGGGATTAAAATCACCGTATAAAAAGTTACGGGACCAAAACCGCAGGTATTAAAAAGATACGGGACCAAAACCGCAAGTACAAGAAAGATACATAACCAAAAACGCCAGAAAAATAATTAAAGGATCAAAATCGACACTATTAGAAAGACATGGGACTAAAATCGTCATTTCCTCAATAACTAAATGATCAAAGTTGATTGTCCTCCATATGGACTAGGTGAGGGTATCCAGTATTTATATCACAACATAAAGTAAGTGAAGTTGTAACGCCCTAATTTTCATAACTTTACAAGGAGACATTACTTCGTGCTTAACGTTATCTCAACACTTAATTTGAAAAAAAAAACTAAACAAATCTTTTCATAAAAAGAAAAGTTCATTATGAAATCTCATAAACAGTGGAAGTCTTAAGATAATTAATAATGCGACAATAGTTCTCAAAAATAAATTGTAACAGAAATGCATAATTCATAGATATAGCAGCCCGTAGGCTTGACCCGAAGGTCCCTCGGTGATACAGGCATGTCGACCTTATATCCCTCGTTCATAATTTCATTGATCATATACTATAGTCACATGGAAACTCAAATAAAGAATATAATAAGGATACACATAAAAATTCATCACCTTAACCTTAACTTGATGAAAAATTATGGTTATCAGATATTTAAGTCATGCGCGCCAATCCAAATATGAAAATTAAATCTTAATAATTCTTACATGGAATGTTATGTGTACATCAACAATTCAAATAATTCATAAATACACATAGATCAAAATAATCAAACAATGTATGTTATACATAATATAGTTATTAACATGCAATTTTAACGGGTTCACATAGTAATAATCTTAAGTATATTAAACATAATCTTACTTCTATTGACACTTCATTCATGCATTGAGTAATTTGTCAACTCATGAAATAAATGAATGAAATCATAAATGTTTTATCCTAAAAATTATAGATATCTAATATTAACAACATATTACATATTCCATCACAATAAACTTATTATGATCAAGAATTCATTTAATAGTAACATGAAAACTTTTATTTTTCAATCTACATGTATGTTGACAAAAAAACTGGCACGTCAAGAAACAAATTAACAAATAAATAGTAAACGTATCCTAAAAATTCTATATTGTTAACATGAATGACCGAACATATAATATATCCCATTAAAATCAGCATGGTCAAAAACAACATAAAGAAAACATGAACAAAAAAATTCCTATCAAGCTCATGGATATGGTGTCAAAAAGTTGCAGGTTACGAGAAATAATTTTAAACAAATATTTATCATACTTTTAAAATTCTAAAAAACTAATAGAATATATTAGACATACCGAGGAAGATTCTTCTAAATTTTCACAATAATATGATGACGGAAAGATATGTAAATAATTTTGTAAATAATTCTTGAAACTATTCCTCGATATGATGGCAGATTTTCGAAAATTTTGTTTGATGTCATATTATGATCGACTAAGGGGTATTTATAGGAATATAAGGTATCAAATATATTTTATTCATGATTATATTCATACTTATACCATTTAGATGAAATTTAGTCGATCACTTGCCACATAATAGATTCAATCATTGATAAATTAGCATATTGATAAACGCATCTAGATTTTATCCTAAAACGTGTATATCAAAAATGTAATATATATTTCATTCATAAAACATAATTTTTAAAATTATCTCCTAATGACTTAATATAAATATAAATTATTATATCCTTTCATGAATCCTATTTAGGAAATCCAAAATAAATAAATATTATTTTTGCCTCATAATTCTAACAATAAACAATATAATCATAATAAGATATAAATAAACAATTTAAAAATCAAAAATAAATTTACACAACAAAAATGTTTTAATAAAAAATAGGAATTTTAATTTTAATTTCTAAGGCGCAACTTACAGAACTTAGCATAAAATAACATGCATGAATAGATATGCAGTGCATTTGATATTGGGGCGTTACAGAAGTCACATCAACACATCAATGAATTCATTAACTGAGTTTGTAAGGAATGAAGTGATATTATCTTTAATTTTGCAAGTCTTGCTCGATCCTTTCTTTACAAATTACAATCATAAGAAGTGTTAATATATATTGTTAGCCAAAAATAATAAAACAAACACAACTTTAGTCTTCTACTATACTAAAACACAAATATAGTAATTGTAGCCTACTTTTTTGTCTGCAACCAACTTTCCTTGTATGCTCAAACAAGGTCCAATTATTGTAGGGCCGATAGTTATCGGCCTCCCTTAGGCCCACCCTCCGGCCATTCTGATATCCTAACTTTTGTAACGGCCCCCTTTCTTTCGGACAAGAGAGAGCACATCCAGTTATTGCATGGTCGATGGCCATCGGCCCTCCTTAGGCCCACCCATCGGACCTGGTAATTGCTTGTGCTCTTGCAAGTGGCTCGGTCGATCGACGGTGTTGGTCCCGAGATTAAACGTTCAGGAGTAGGGGGGTGAATACACCTGAAAACAATTTATCAACTTTAAACACGAACAATCCTTTTTAGGAGAGTGTCGTACTGAACAAGTTTAGTAGACCAAATAAGCTGTTATGGATCGTGTGGCAGAGTGACTGACTTCACTGAGGCCTGCTAGCTAACTTGAGTCAGAATTTAGTACCGTTCAGCTGAGGCTCAGTATAGTGCGGAAATGTGTAGGCCCAAATTTAGTTGAGTTTAGAAAACGTTTTTAATAAAACAGTTTCAGTATATTAGTGTGATCGATTATGCTTTGCTGACACTCAGTTGAATGATTTTAGAAATATCTAGTATGCACAGTATTCAATGCAACAGTTAAAACAGAAAAACACACAAAACACGAAGATTTTTAAAGTGGTTCGGATCCAACAATTCTACGTCCACTGTCCCGAGAGATCACGAAGCTATGTATTATACTGAGATAGTCTCAGTAAGTTAGTACACTGGACAAACACTGGTCTTGAGATTTATACTGAGCAAGTCTCAGTTTACAAGATATCAAACTAAAACGTTTGACAAACTCTCCAACTATTAAGGAGTCCTTTACAATAAGGATCAGTTCAGCTATGAACTCCTTCGTCTAAGATATGGATAAGATCTGCTGAGCTTAGGTTAGAGGGATAGGGAACGAGAAAGTGGCCTCTAGAGCGACAAACGGTTAAGTATGGACTTCGGTTCGTATTCAGTCGCTTGGATACTAGAGGCTTTATGATCTGTTAAGCTTGGTTCCCTATGAGCAAGTATGTTGTCTTTCGCCAGAGATTACTCTTTGAACTTCTTGCAGAAGACTTAGGTTGTTTCGAGTTTCTCGTGAATGCTCGTGTGTCCTTCGATTTTCTAGGTTGGTCGTGGGTGAGCTTCAATTTGAAATAATCCTTGTATTTATAGAGCAGAGACAAGGATAGATCCATTGGAGACGACGATCCTTATGTCTCTCTCTTTTGGGTAGCTAACAGCTCTTTCAAAGATGGTGGCAGAGTCCTTTCCCTCCATTTCTGGAAAGTTGTTGAGTTGCAGCTTTAATCAGAAAGTGGACAGTTGGCTGCTCGTCATTGATCGAGGCTGAAGAAAGTAGGTGAGACAGAAGAGACTTCAAGGTAGATCTGAAGCTGACTTCTCTATACCTCATATGACTCTGCTGATTTGACTTAATAAATCCTGACAGTTAGAAGACTGTCCAGCCGTTGCTGAGTCTGATCTATATTCAGTAGCATACTCCATGTTGGTCCGGAGACGATAGTCAGGTGTAAAGGGGGGGGGTGAATACACCTGATCACAGTTTCTTTTCTCAGAACATGAAGGACAGCTGAGCTGTAAGTTGCAACTGATGAACAGTATCAAATAGTAACCTTCGATCGCGGGTCAGAAGTGTGCCAACTACTGAGCTCTCCTACTGACTTTTGTCAGTACTTGAAACTCAGTCGAAGACGTTGTGCGGATAAGAGTGTAAGGCCCGGAGATTTGTCTCAGTTTGAAAACGTGATTTCGCAAGTTTAAGTATTTTGGCTAGTGCGCTTTGAAAATACGTTTTATGCAAAGATATGATTTTTAAACAGTTTGTATGCTATACAATAAAACAGTAAATAACACAAACAATTTTTAACGTGGTTCGGATACGTAAGATCCTACGTCCACGAACCTGATGAACAGGAGTACTTGTTGATTTATCTGAGCAAGTCTCAGCAAGGAATCTGTGCACTGGACAGACCCTTCTAAGTTATAGTCTTTAGCGCCTTTACAACTCAAACCGAAGTTTGAAAGGGAGGGGATAATCTCCAACTAGGAAGGAGTTCTTACAATAAGAACAATTCATAGAAAGTGAACTCCCTCCAGTTTCTAACCTATAAATTTGGCAGTGAGCTTAGCTAGAGAAGAAGGGATCTAAAGAACTCTAGAGAGAAGAACTAGTGATTCTCTATGTAGGTAAGTTCTTCGCTGGAATGATCTTTAAGTGTGCCAGAGTCGTTTGAAAGCTTGAGCGTTTTTCCCTTGTGTATCCCGTGTGTGGAGCTCAGTTTTCTTCTCTATTTATAGTTGTGAGCAGGCATATGTCCGTTGGAGAAGACGATGCCACGTGTCACAAGCTTCCAAAGAAAACGGCCATATTTTCGAATTGTTGCAGCAGGGCAGTTGACACTGTACATGAGAGCAGCTTTAGTTGGTCAGAGCAGGTAAAGCATTGTCTGCTTCTCATTGGTCGAGGTTTGTGGTAGGTGAGAATGTGTCAGTCGTCAGAGTTGACTATTCCTCAACCTCGTATGATCATCTGCTGAGTTCAATAATGAGTTTAGCGGCTGGGTCATTTTCTGTCGGATACAGTAGACTTAGGAGTCTCTGTCTTCTTCGTCTGAGTCGACTGACAAGGATATATCTCCAGAGTAAGGTCAGCTGATGACTGCGAAGGTACTGAGCTTGCATAAAGTTCTTCTGCTGATGTCTATCAGCTGATGAGGTGTCTTCTACTGAAAGTGAGGTTCAACTGATGACAGAAGAATGCAAGCAATTACACTGATGACGTGGGGTTCTGGAAAGTAACTTCGTCAGAAGATCAGTCCAACATTTTACCCCATACAAGACTTAGACAAAAAGATAAACAATTCAAAGAGTCTAACCTATACATCAGCTAATCCTATCAAGACACTACACTACTGATATCAGCTGGGTTTTGGGATCTTCAATTCCATAGTACTACTATGATTTCCCCTAATATTATTTTACCCGATAACATGCTGAGTATCATCTACTGACTCATAACCCAACACTCTTGCTGAGTCAGCTCTACTGAAGATCAACTCTGAGTTCAGTGAACTACTCCTGCTGAGTTCAGTTCCACTGACTCCTTTCAGTATACTGCTCTTGTTGAGTCCAGTATCACCGAGTCTTCTTCTTCTGGTACTGAGGCTGGTAATTTACTGAGCGCCTGAACCAAATCAAGAGTGTCTACTAAGTCTGAAACTCTCAGAGACAAAATAACAGATTACAACATAATGGTTCACCAATCAAAGTAGGGTTTTGGCATATTCAAATCTTTAGCAAATATTCAGATCACTAGGCTACTGAGTTATCTCCCAACAGGTTGTGGAGGGACTGAATCATCTCCCAACATTTTCCCCCTATTTGATGATCCCAAAACCTAACACTATGACTATCAGAAACAGAGCTCCTTACAAGTATTACAAGAAGCATCAGTGGAGTTGTTCTTCAAGTTCTAGACTACTGAGGGAATCAAGGAAGAAACATCAGAACCTATACAGAGAACCAACAACAATTTCCCCCTTTCTAACAATATTTTCCCCCATCTATAAGCAATCTAACAGATTAGAATCTAACAAGATAATAAATGACAGATAAAAAAATATTCATGAGTGTGTGAGTCAGTAATCACTTGAGTGATTCTGAGTGTTAAGCATAAAATAAACAAGGCCATATAGACAATAAGGAATTGTCAGGGCCGAATAACAGTGATGTTTTATATATATGAAGAGTTTCAGTACAGATACATCAGACTGCTATTCTAAGAAAGAAAGAACAGAAATACAAGAAGCTATCTATCATCTGAACTGTTGAATCCTGTCTTTAAAGTCTTTTGATTTTGCTTCAGGAAGTGGCAGTCCATACATTATGTAAGTGATCTTCCTCAGCTTCAGTATCTCTAGCAAATCAGCAGGCTCATCTTCATCTAGTTGTCTGGCTTGGGCAGCATCCTTGATCTCCTTCTCAATCACCCCATAATGTACAGAACCATCAAGCTTCAGTGGGGGAGGCATGGTCCTTGGAGCTGGGACTCTGACATCAATCTTTTCTACTATGGCCTTCTGAACTCTAGTATAGATCTCTGGGTCAGTCTTCAGAAGCCATTCAGCAAATGCAATGGACTTGTGCATGTCAGGCCAGTATCTCCAGAAGTAGAATCTCTTGATATAGTCTGATTTCAGTGTTTCCCACTTCTGAGTCCGTTCCCATGGCATCCAATCATCAACTTTGGGCCATCTGTAGATCTTGAGGTCAGTAGACTTCCTAAGTCTTCTGTATTTGTAAGGTATATCTGCTTTCTCAGGAATTCTTTGGCTTGCTTCCTTCTCAGCCTTCAGCCTCAGAGCTTCTAGATCAGCCAGTCTGAGCCTTTCTCTTGCTGCTTCAATCTGCCTGGCTTCAGCTCCTCTGTCTAGATACCTCTCCATCTGATCCCATATCTCTTGTATTTCTAGCTCTTGTTTATTTGAGGGGACAAGGAGGGCACATGCTCTTCTTCTTCTGAGTCCACAGGTGTAGAAGATTTTTCTTTAGAGGTTCCCTGCTGACCAAATTTCTGCTGCTGCTGCTGTTCCTTTTCTTTCCCTTTACCTGCCTGATCAATCAGCTTCAGTTTCCTTGGAGGCAGCCTTGTCCCAAGCCTCCTTCCTCCTGCTGGAGCCTTAGTCTTGCCTTTGGCTGGCTTTTTCTTTGGCTTATTGGCAGCCTCAGCCTCGGCAATCTCCCTGGCAAGCTTCTCATCTGCAGCTATCTGAGCTTCTTCCTCAGGAGTGATGTATCTTTTAGTTCCTTTCTTCTTGGGATGAGTGGGAAGCTTTAGTACTTTCTTACCCTTTCCTTGCACTGGAGGAGGCAGAGGACCTCTTCCTCTTCTGAGTCCTCCTCTGCATACTCAGCAATTTCCTTGATGATATCGCTTGGTGTCTGAGTTGCTTGAGTAGCAGAATCCTTGGGTCCTGAGCCACTTGGGCCAGTTTCAGAAGGCATTACAGCTCCTGCTGCTGAGACACCTTGTATTTCTTGTGAGAGGCGTCTACTGCCGTCTGAATATCCTGCAACTTCTAATCCACCTTATCTTCCATAGCCTTCTGAATTATTTGGAGTCTGAGCTCGGAGGCCTAAGAGATAGAGGAGATGGATATAGTGTGAGCTGACTGAGCGGCCTTATATTCTTCAAGAAGCTTAGCCTTGCCAGCCTCCATCAGCTTCAGTTGCTCTTCGAAGTTGGCTCGTTGAGTGGCAAGTGCGTCTGTCAAGATTGTTGAGAAGTCGGGGGCAGGAGTGTTCTGAATAGTAGTTCTGAGCCCCTTGATCTCCGCACTCTGAGCCTGAGTGGTCTGCCTCCACGTCTTGTGGACGGCATGGGCGAGGAGTCTATTCTGAGTTCCTTGACTCCTCAGGGCCCTGGCCACTGACTTCGATCATCGGCTTTTAGGGCTGGGCGCTACCTCGAACGCAGACTCAAGCAGAAGCTGAGCTGGTTGTGCCGCCTTCGAGGTACCATCCTCCGACTGTCCTGGTCCAAGGATGCTGAGTGGTGGTTCAGCTGTAGAGGTAGGAGCATCCTTGTCCAGTTGAGTTCCCTCATCAGGCTTCTCAGGGCCTGAATCACGGGGTGGGTCCTGACCATCGGGGTCAGACCCATCTGAGGGTGCCGTTGCTGAGGTTGGTTGGCGATCATTCAGCATGGCGGAAGCCCTCAAATCATCTATGGAACAGATGTCAGACGGCTCTGAGTAGCCAATCTTGTTCCTTATCATCAGCTCCTCTTCGTGGAGCTGTTCGCAGGAGTGGTGTTTGATCAGCTTGTTTAGGGTAGACCACTCCTGGAACCTGATCAACGTATGGAGTCTAGCCTGCCTTGCCAGTATAATAAGATCAGTGTGGCTGGCTATCTCCGAAATATGTTCAGCAATCTCTCGGGAGGCTCTTGATTGCAGAGCAGACGCCTCCATCCCGATCGATTCTGACTCAGAAGCAGTCTCTGAATCTTCGACTTCAATCGGAGACTGTTGCTTCTCTGCAGACGAAATGCTGCTAAGTGGAGGAATATCCAAGAGGCTCTCAGTCGTAGGAATCTGCTCAGTCTCTACCCCTTGGTCCACTGTATCTCCATGTTCAGTGGAGACGACCTTCTCCACTGACAGAGTTTTCTCTAAGGACTTAGCCTCGTCCCTTAGCTGCAGAGGTGGTTCAGCAAGAACCTCAGCTATGACCTCACTGACTTTCTTCAGTCTCTTGGTCAGTATCTTAGGAGTAGACTTGGGAGGCGACCTCTTGTTTGTAGGAGTTAAGGTCTTCTGAGTTCCTGTCTTGGGATCAGCAGGCCCTGACCCAATTTGTTGAAGGGCCGCTGCTCTGCTCTGGAATCGCACCTTCTTCGGATTGAAATATTGCTTATCAGCATATGCAACGTTATCCGATCCGCAGAAGTCTTCTATCATGACTGACAGCTTCAGTCCATATAATAACTTTCCCTTCACGGCTAGGCGGACTGAGTCATGAATTCTTTGAGGAAGAACTCAGTCCAGTTGATCTTTGCGTGATCATATATGGCCATCATCATTTGTATCTTTGGCCTCGACACTTGATTAAAAGATCCGGCCTGACTCGTCAGCAGCTGGGTGACGATGTAGGCGAGTGCTCTGAATTTTGGGAGTATGGCGTTCTTTGGGAAGGCTGCTCTGAATGAAGTTGGCTTCCCGCAGAAGATTTCAAGGTACTCATCCATCAGATCATCCTTGTATCCCACCGTGCTTATCCCTCGTTGGGAAGTTTGAAGCTGCGCTGAAGAGCTTCCTTCACTGACATCGTCTTGATCTCAAAATAAGCTTGGGAGGGGTCTGCAACCGTATGAGTTATGAATTTGCATCGGATGTCCCCTTCTACTGACTCTGAGTTCAGATACAACTCAGCAATTTGTCGAGGGAGGAAATATGACGGCTTCCTCGACAGAAAACCTTACAAGCCCGTCGCTCTGAGAGCGTCGAAGATCTCCTCCATGTAGTCGATCTCGCAGGCGTCGAACTCCATCATTGGTTCGCACCAGACGTGATTCTTCTCAAGGATCTCCTTCATGTCCAGAGGTACGTTAACGAATGATCCTGCCATGATTAATATTCTGTAAAGAAGAAATATCAGTATTGAAAAAAAATATTATAAGTATCACATACGATGCTGAAATCATTAAAGATTTACCAAAGAGTTTCTGAGATTTTTGAAATAGAAGTTTGCAAGAAGGTAGAGGCTATTCTCAGAAAAACTAGGGTTCGAAAAATTTGCAGAGTGAAAATAGCGGTTTCTAACTTAAAACGTGTTTATATATGTCAAAGAAGATGAACAGTTAATAATCCATGGTTCAGTTTGAAATAGCTTTATGAGATGGACGGCTAGGATTTAATGTTATAAAATAGGTAATGATCAATTTAGCCGCCTAAGTCAAAATACAGTTGTAAATAGCCAAAGAAGTAACTTGATACGACATGAATTTAATGTGCCGCAGAGTTCAGCATGCTTTACATAGAATGTCGTGTATTTAAAGTAAACCATTATATTAAATGACATTTTATAAGGCATTGAATACGAAGCTGAATATGAATCATAAATGCACATAATAATTCATTGGCTACTGAGTAGAGATACGCAAACCTATTAGCTGAACATCGTAGTCAGCTGATACCTCGTGTAGATGGTTGCTGAGTCTCTACGTCATCGAATTTACTCGATGCGAGAGTGAACATTCCCCCCTTGCCGAATGCTCCTCTCCCGAATTCACTTATTGGACCGGAGTCGGTAGGGTCCAGCAGAGACCTAGCTCTACCGAAAGTTCTCTCGAATACGGCTTCGCCTAGAGGCTTGGTCAGAATATCTGCCCTTTGATGGTCAGTATGGATCTTCTCCATTCTGATATCCTTCTTTTCGACATGATCACGAATGAAATGGTGTCTGATGTCCACGTGCTTGCATCTTGTATGAAGTACTGGGTTCTAAGTGATTGGAATTGCTCTGGTGCTGTCCCAGAAGATCGGCACTTCATTCTAAATAGCATCATAGTCGCGTAGCTGCTGTCTCAGCCAAAGGATTTGGGCACAGCAACTTCCGGTAGCCATATATTTAGCTTTAGTAGTTGACGTCGCTACTGAATGTTGTTTCTTTGAAAACCACGAAATCAGCTTGCTGCCAAGGAACTGACACGTTCCAGAAGTTGACTTTCGGTCGATTCTACATCCTGCATAGTCAGCATCAGAATAACCAGTTAGTTCAATTTTGTCATCAACTGGATACCATAAACCCATGTCAAGTGTTCCTCTGAGATAGCGGAGAATCTTCTTTGCTGAGTCCATGTGACTCTGCTTAGGATTCGCCTGAAATCGAGCGCAGACACCTACAACATAAGTTATGTCAGGTCGAGTACCAGTTAGATATAATAATGAACCAATAATAGCACGAAATTCAGTACGGTCTATTGATACTCCCTCTTTATCAAGATCGATTTTCATGTTCATGTTCATTGGGATCTTGATTGGTTTGCCGAATGTGCAACCGAACTTCTTGATGAGGTCTCGATTGTATTTGCCTTGATTGATGAACGTTCCCTTCTCAGATTGTTTGACTTGAAAACTGAGGAAATAATTCATCTCTCCCATCATTGACATCTCGAATTTATCCTTCATCATTTTCTCAAATTGTTGACACATGATGACGTTCTTCGTACGTAGATCTGTACAAGTAGGATATCGTCTTCCAGTCAAATGCTGAATAATGTGCGGTCTACTGTGCCTTTCTAAAAACCTTTCTGAAGAAGAAACTCAGACAGGGTATCGTACCAAGCCCTGGGTGCTTGTTTTAACCCGTACAGAGCCTTTTTGAGTCTGTAGACCTGATGTCCCTACTGAAAGTCGGGAGGCTGTTCTACATAGACTTCTTCTTTTAGCACGCCGTTCAGGAACGCAGACTTCACATCCGTTTGATAAACTCTGAATCACTGAATTCATTCAGCTCCTCTTGCATAGCTATGATCCAATCAGCGTCCTTAAGTGCATCCTCAACTGACTGAGGCTCTTCAGTAGACAAGAAGCAGGAATATAATACGCGTTCTCCCTGACAGAATCTGAATCATGTCTTTACGCTTGCTAAAGGATCTCCAATAATCAAATCAGAAGTGTGGGCGTCCAGCCACGATCTACGATGTTTCAACTCTTCATCTGAGATTTGTTCAAAATAGATAGTAGGTGAGTTAGGCATTTCAGTTGTACTATTATGAGATTGAAGCAATTTAGTTACTAGAGTTGGGTCTACTGAGTCACCAGGTTCAGGGGCATTTAGCTCAGGAACTTCATTTGTTCCCCCTGAATTATTATCTTCAGTAGAAGTCTCAGTTACCACTTGGGTTTCTTCATCGACCTGAGTTACCTGGGATTGACTCTGTTCAGTAGAGTCAACTGTTCTCCTACTTTCTGGCCGGTGAGATTCGATAGACTTATCTTCATTTTCTTCATCTGAATCATCATCCCAACATAGCTGGATCTTTTCAACTTTATCTTTCAGGCTCAGATCTTATAGTTGCTTACTGATGTCCTCAGACTCTGGTTTAGAGTTCATGCTCCTGTCTTCAGTAGCAAACTCATTAAAAACAACATGAGGGCTTTCCTCCACGCAAAGGGTCCGGTAGTTAAAGACTCTGAAGGCTTTGCTGACCCGGGAGTATCCTGAGAAGACTCCCTGGTCTGACTTGCTATCAAAAGTCTTCAACTGATCCTTCCCATTATTGTGGATAAAGCACGAACACCCAAAAATATGGAAATAAGATAGAGAAGGCTTCCGCCGTTCCATAATTCATATGGTGTCTTCTTATGCTGCTTAGTCAGTAGAGATCTGTTCTGAGTGTAATATGCAGTGTTAATAGCTTCTGCCCAGAATTTTGTTGGGAGTCCTGAGTCTGCGAGCAGGGTTCTTGCTGCTTCTTTGAGTGTTCTATTCTTCCTTTCAGCAACCCCATTTTGTTGAGGCGTGCGCGCGGCAGACGTCTCATGCTCTATGCCTTCAACTTTGCAGAACTCTTCCACCATCGAATTCAAGAACTCAGTTCCTCTGTCTGAAGCTTTTTCAGAAGCGTTGGTAATCTTGGTGATCTTCTCGATACTAAGCTTTTTCAGAAGCGTTGGTAACTCTGTTTTGACGTCAGACTTGTTGGCAATAAATATGACCCATGTGTAGCGCGAGTAGTCATCAATGACCACTAAAGCATACTTTCAGCAGTTCATGTTTGGTCTGAAGTCCTGACAACTCTTGCTTCAGTAGACTCAGTTCAGTATCATTTTTAGTCAAGTCATTGGTCAGTACTGAGATCTGATCTTCTAGATGCTGAGACTTGGTCATCAGAAAGTTTATCTCCTCCTTGAGTCTCAACACAAGTCCTTCTAACTCAGTAGCAACCTGACTCTCCTGAGAAAGTCTCTGATTCTCCACTTTCAGGGTATCCAATTCCTGAAGAGTCTTACTGAGCTGCAGACTCATCTGAATCTCCTCGTCGAGTAGTTCTTCATATGCGATTGCGACGTCCAGATTCTCATCTGCACCTGAATAGTGTCGTGTGTGCAGTGTGAAGAGGAGTTAAATGGAGCGTGAGAGTTTACCTCATCCTCTTCTCCTGCCATGAGACACTTTTCAGCGTCTTCTTCAAGCACTACGGCCATGAATGCCGTTTCATCATCTGATGAATACATGAAGGAATCGACTTCATCTGAGTCGTCTGAGAGTTCACCAGCTATATATGCTTGACGCTTCTTGATGAACTTCTCCCTTCAAGCTTTGTGTGCTGCTCTCTCAGCAGTACTGAGCTCAGGAAAAACGTGTATATCATAATGTAATATATATTTCATTCATAAAACATAATTTTAAATTATCTCCTAATAACTTAATATAAATATAAAATATTATATCCTTTCATGAATCCGATTTAGTAAATCCAAAATAAATAAATATTGTTCTTGCCCCATAATTCTAACAATAAATAATATAATCATAATAAGATATAAATAAACACATTAAAAATTCAAAATAAATTTACACAACAAAAATGATTTAATGAAAAATAAGAATTTTAATTTTAATCTCTAAGGCGCGAATTACAAAACTTAGCATAAAATAACATGCATGAATAGAAATGCAGTGCATTTTATATTGGGGCGTTACAGAAGTCACATCAACACATCAATGAATTCATTAACTGAGTTTGTACTGAATGAAGTGATATTATCTTTAATTTTGCAAGTCTTGCTCGATCTTTTCTTTACAAATCACAATCATAAGAAGTGTTAATATATATTGTTAGCAAAAAATAATAAAACAAACACAACTTTAGTCTTCTACTATACTAAAACACAAATATAGTCATTGTAGCCTACTTTTTTGTCTGCAACCAATTTTTGTGTCTGTTTTCCTTGTACGCTCAAACAAGGTCCAATTATTGTAGGGCCGATAGTTATCGGCCTCCTTAGGCCCACCCACCAGCCATTCTGATATCCTAACTTTTGTAACGATCCCCTTTCTTTCGGCCAAGAGAGAACACGTCCAATTATTGCATGGTCGATGGCCATCGGCCCTCCTTAGGCCCACCCATCGGCCCTGGTAATTGCTTGTGCTCTTGCAAGTGGCTCGGCCGATGGACTCCTCCTTCGGCCCCCCTTCGATAATGTTGGTACAAATTCTTGCAACACAAATCATTCAATGATTGGAGAGATGTGATGAAGGACAAAAAAGTATCTAAATGATTAAAATTGTGTTTTATTTTAGTATTAGACATATTTGCTTTTCACGTAATGTAAAAAGAATATAAATCAGGAAGAAAGTAAAGATTCCCTACTATATAGCAAAGCGGACGGTGAAAGTAAAGATTCCCTACTATATAGCAAAGCGGACGGTCATCGCTCGTTCGTACTAGACTGAAGCCCTTTCATTGGGTGGGAAAAAGTAGAAACATTCAATGATTGTGGGCCTCGCTTTGGCTAAAGCATGCAGCCCCAAAAGTGAAACGTAAATTTCGAGGAAATTACCACAACTATTGGTTGATCTTTTTATAAGGGCCTCGAGTTAATCAAGTTGTTCATATAATCAATAATTGAATCAATAGCCTTCGTGATTGACCGAGACGAAATGTCGTCTACTGTAGTTGAGTCTGTGCCAAAGATGAATCTCCTCAAAATCTCAAAACAGCAAAACTATGAAAAAGAGGAACAAGAAGAATCAACTCCACCACCAAAGTCTCATGATGCTCCCATCGCTGCTTCCTACAACGATCAGATTCGGCCACTGCTGGACGCCGTGGACAGGCTGCGCCACCTCAAGATCATGCAAGAAGGCATCCAACTCCCCACCATCGTGGTGGTCGGCGACCAGTCTTCCGGCAAGTCCAGCGTCCTCGAGTCCCTCGCCGGCATCTGCCTCCCCCGCGGCCAAGGCATCTGCACCAGAGTGCCGCTCATTATGAGGCTCCAAAATCATCAAAACCCAGAACCCGAACTCTCCGTCGAGTTCAACGGGAAAACTGTTTACACTGATGAAGCAAACGTGGTTGATGAAATCATCTGCTCCACTCAACAGATCGCGGGAAAAGGGAAAGGGATTTCAAACACCCCTTTGACTTTGATCGTGAAGAAGAAGGGTGTTCCTGATCTTACTATGATCGATCTACCGGGAATTACTCGAGTTCCGGTACATGGCCAGCCGGAGAATATCGCCGAGCAAATTTCTGATATTATAAAGGAGTATATTACCCCGGAAGAGAGCATCATCTTGAATGTAATATCAGCGGGTGTTGATTTCTCCACATCTGAGTCCATCCGGATGTCTCAGCAAGTGGACAAGACCGGACAGAGGACTCTGGCTGTTGTAACCAAAGCTGATAAGTCGCCGGAGGGGCTGCTGGAGAAAGTCATCGCTGATGATGTTAACATAGGCTTGGGGTATGTCTGCGTGAGGAATCGCATTGGAGACGAGACGTACGAGGAAGCTAGGGCCGAAGAAGCTAAGCTCTTTGAGAGTAATAAACTGCTTTCAAGGATCGATAAGTCTATTGTTGGGATTCCTGTTCTGGCAGAAAGACTGATGAGGATCCAAGCCACTATTATTGTTAAATGTTTGCCTGAGATTGTCCGGAAGATCAACGACAAGCTCTCGGCCAACGTTGAAGAACTGACCAAGATGCCGAAACATCTGACCTCGATTGCTGAAGCAATGACAGCATTCATGAACATTCTTGGTTCGGCTAGAGAATCTTTGAGGAAGATCTTGTTGCAAGGAGAGTTTGATGAATATCCTGATGAGGCTGATATGCATTCTACTGCTATAGTCGCTGAAATGCTAAGCGAATACTCAAAGGAGTTGCAGTCTGCAAATTCTGAGCACAACGAGGATTCTAGCAACAACTTTTTGGTTGATGAGATGAAGGTTTTGGAGGAAAGCAGATCAATCGGGCTACCAAATTTTATCCCGAAATCTGCATTTCGTACCTTGCTGGCGAAGAAGGTGAAAGAGATATCCGTGATGCCCTTTGAACATGTGGAGAAGATATGGAGCTACATACAAAAAGTAGTAATCTCTGTGTTGCTGCGACATTGTGATAACTACCCTCAACTCATCCCCTCCACAAGAAGGTCTGCTCAAAATCTTATTGCAAGGAAGAAGCAGCAATCAATTGAGTGGATAAGCAATATGGTTGAGATGGAGAAGCTCACGGATTACACGTGTAGTCCTGAATACTCAAGTTCATGTAGTAAGCTGATGGCAGAGCGGGATGAATTCATTAAGAGGGTCAGTGGCACTTATCCATTGGGGGCAATTAGTAAATTCGGAGAAATTAACATTGTCCATCTGTGGAATATGAATGTTGAGGTGCTGGAAGGAGCGTATGATTTGAAGATGAGGATGACTTCATACTGGGATATAGTTAGAAGAAGAATGGTGGACAACATGGTTCTGCATTTGCTCTTCAGCATTCAAAATCTTGTTAACAAGGAGATGCAGAAAGAGATGATTAATGAGTTGATGGGGCCTCAAGGGAATGGGTTGGAGAAGATGTTGGAGGAGTTGCCTTCAGTTTCCGAGAAAAGGAAGAAGCTCCACAGCAGCATCGAATTGCTCAAGGAGTCCAAAGATGTTGTTGCCAGGATCATAGATAACGTTGCCGTCAACGTTGACTAAGTTTGGAGGAATGCTTATTGTGTGTGCATTTATTATGGATGCCTAGTATGTTTAGTTTCCATGAATGCAGCTGTGTTGAGTCTGCTGCCTATATGTTTTGGATGTTTATATTTGTTTGCATAAGAAGGCTTTTCTTTTGATCTTCTAGGAATCATAATCATTAAATTTGATACAATATGTTTCTAGAATCTATCCCTACTTAATAATTTACTCGGTCACTGATTATTATTTCATGTGATAATTGCGGTTATCTTAGACTACGAATAACTTGACCACCTAAATATTCAACCAACCCAACCATTCTAATATTTAATTAATTTATCTCTCCTCTTTATACTTCATTTTACTTTCAACCCAATCATCACAAATAAGACATGAATGTTTAATAAAAGTGAAACGAGTTTGTAGAACGTCAAATGCTCGCTCAACGTCTTATCGTGCAGCCTCTTTATGTAGTGCAAATAATTTATGCTTTCGAATGATAGGAGCTTTATTAGATTTGATAAATGCTGCCCATTCAGGATATATAACATCAGTGAGATAAAATCTCATATTCTTCTGGTGATCATTTACGACGTAACTAGCCTTTGGTGCTTGACCTTCTAAGTTATCATTAAAAAGAGGAGATTGATCAAGTATATTGATATCATTTCTCGAATCTGGTGTTCTAAAAAATGCATGTCAAATCCATAGATCTGGTCAATTCAAGAAAACTACTTAAAACAAAAGATAACATGAAAAAGATTGAAAATCAACATAATCAGAAGATAATATATACCTGAATTGTGTGGTTTTTGAAATGAGGATGATCAGAAAGCTGGTTGGTGAGAGATATGGATACAGTCTATATCACCCTCCGGGCTCTACTTTTTGCCACACAAAAATGCATTATCTTGTCAGATTTTATCTCACACTCATAGATAACAACTCCACACACAAATTAGACATGCAACATTAAATGATTAACACCTTGATGGACTTGAGAGAAGGCTTGTTCAGACGGCTGAGATGCCGCTTAACTTCAAGATTCCGGCGGGAAGGGCTCAGCCGTGCAGCGGCCCCAAAACCCACCACCATGACATAAACAGAAACCAAAAAACCAATTTAACCTTCACATCCATTGCCAAAACTCCTAAAGATCAAAACTTTTTCAAGAATTCAACTTCAGAAAGCAGTTATCATTCAGAATTCGCTCCAATCATGTATTCTTTTTTCACTTTTTTGAAAATATGAACGCTCAAAGGGTTGAAAAGGAGAATGTCTGCCTATTATTATTATCCCCTTTTGGAAATGCATTAGAAAATGAGTGGAATATAACATTTATTGTAAATAGTATTGCACTATTTTTGAATTAAGTGTAACATGGTGAAGATAGTAGATTGCCAGTAATGAACAAATTATAATTCTCGCAAATGCACGAATCGGTATAGTACCTAATCTAGCAACTCCCGAGGTCGATCTCACAAGGACTCAGTTGGGTTCTAATTATCCTAATTATTTCGCTATCTACTTGGTCCTAAACTGGGTTTGATTTATTTAAAAACTACTAAATTAAAATAACAGGAAAGTAAAAAAAACAAATAAAAATGAAGCAAAGTGGATAATGGGTATGTTTCAAGTTTGATGAAGACTGCGGAGATTTAGCAATCACTATGCCTAAGATGATCAATTCATTCCCATTCTCTAGCTAGCATTTATGAATTTATTTTGTTGGTTCATCCACTAAGGCTCTAGGGATTCCGTATGATGGCGGGAGATCTCTAACTTATAATCCTAAGGGTCAATCAAGTGATCATATCATGAACCTAAGGATCTTATCATGCTCAAGGATTTAAGGAACCATCTAAACTATCTCAAACCAATGGTGACAATCTAGACACTTAATTGCAGGTCTAAATAAATAACCGGGTATGATGTGCCGTATTATCTATTACCTATATTCTCTATAATTATCTAAGATGATGGCCAGTCACATTAAAGAATCATAGAGAAATCAAAAGAAGGCTCAACAATTAAGAAACAAAACAATTCATTCATTGAAAAACTTGGGTTTGAATCAATTCATCAAAAACATAGATCCTGCTAAACCCCCACACAAGGGGATTTAGCCACTCATATTTGTAGGAAAATAATCACAAAACATGCAAAAATAATCCATAGAATTCAAGTATTAAAAACCCTAAACAAAACTGAGAAGGAATAATACAACCTAGAATCTAGCGGATTGATCCTCGCGCTTGGTTCTCGGGTTGTGGTCTTCAATCTTCGTCTTGAATCTTCAACGGAGGGATGCCTACGGTGTTTCTCTGCTTTGGGGGCTGGAAGAAGTCGAAAATATGGTGTGTCGTTCGAAGGAAAGAAGTCCGGAAGGGTTTATATAGGTTTCGGGCCGAAAAAAAAACTGGTTTTGGGTTGCAGACGACGCGGACCGCGGTCCAGTACAAAGGCGGACCGCGGTCCGACCCCCACAAAATTTTTCATTTTTTTTGAGTCAGAACGTACCGGACCGCGGTCCAGCACAAATGCGGACCGCGGTCCGACGTCTTCTCGCCGAACGTTTTTTCTAACTTGTCGCGTTTTGGGAAAAACGCGATATCTCCATCGTTAGCCGTTGGATCGCCACGAAACTTTTCCAAAATGTTCCTAACACATAGAAATACGATGTGGACGGTGGAGATCGGATTCTAAGATCGTTAGATCCACCTGCCACGCGATTTTCCAACTGCCTCGTTACATGAGCTTCGAAACGCGATTTCTTCAACATCCGGCTTCAAATCCTCTTCATTCTTCATCCAAACAACTCCATCTTTGCCAACAATGCATCAATGGTCATGGTTTCTTTCATTTTGGTGTCAAATACCACCAAATATGCTCAAAACACGTGAGAAACCTACAAAACCAAAAACTATCGAAAGTATACGATTCCAAGCAAAACAAAAGCTAAAAATGAATAGAAAACGATGTAAACAAGCTTAAAAAGAACACGATGAGATGGTATAAAAACCACTCATCAGCCAGCTATATGGATATGAGTCAGTGGTCTTGTAGATCATTGCTAGGGGGTACGTAGTGCTTGACTCTGTAGTTGCGTAAAACTGAAGTCAGTAGTTCGTGTATTTAGGACGATATTGCAATATTTGTTATTGGGGGAAATTGTAGTGATAATGAATTGTATTACTGTAGAATTGAAGATCCCAAAACCTGTCCTAACCCCGTGTGTGTTTGAACCGCTATGATGTAATACGCTAGACTTGATTTTATCGTCATAGATTATTCTGTCTAAGTCCTGTATGGGGTATTGTTGGGCTAAACTTCAGTAGAGAAGTTAAAGTTCCAGAACCCCAAGTCATCAGTTTTGTAGAGCTTAGTAGTCTTCAGAGTCATCGGCTAACAGCTTTCAGTAGAAGATTCCATTTAGCAGACTTTGGAAGAAGACTCAGTATGATCCTTAATCTACTGAATGGGTGTAGAGATCTTGTCTTTAGAGTCACCGGCTGACAACCTTCAGTAGAAGATCTTTATCAGCCGACTCACATGAAAACTCAGTATGATCAGTCCTGATCTACTTAATGAATGCAACTCAGTTGCAGACCAGACGAGGAAAAACGACTACCCAACTCTTATCGGTAGAATGTCAACAGAGAACATTTAGTATACGAGTTTTAGAGAGTCAACTCAGATAAAAGACTGATGTCTGACAAGTCTCACCTACCGTAAACCTCGACTAATGAGAAGCAACCAAAGCTTATCTGCTCTGACACTAAAGCTGCTCTCATGTACAGAAAGCCAACCACTCTGCGGCGCATTTAGAAAATATATTGTCGTTTTCCTTGAAAATTTGTGACACGTGGCATCGTCCTCTCCAACGGATACATGCATAGGTCACGACTATAAATAGAGAAGAGTCTCCTAGCTCAACGCACGGGACAACAAGGGAACACAAAGCTTACAAGCATACAACTCTCTAGCGTACTTAAAGACAATCCAGCGAAGAACTTGCTTAGTTGAATATCTTTAGTTCTTCTCTCTAGAGATTTTTTAGTTCCCCCTTCTCTATCTAAGCTCCATTGTTATATCTTAGCTTAGAACCTTCGAAGGAGTTCACATTCTGTGAATTGTTCTTATTGTAAGAACTCCTTCATTGTTGGAGATCATCTCCTCCCCTTCAAACTTCGGTTTGATTTGTAAAAGTCGCTAAGGATTATAACTTAAAAAGGTATGTCCAGTGCACAGATTCCTTGTTGAGGCTTGCTCAGATTAATCAACAAGAACTTCTGTTCTGCAGGACCGTGGACTTAGGATCTTGCGTATCCGAACCACTTTAAAGACCGCGCGGAAAATTTTTAAATTCCTGAAAACCAATAGGACAATTTTTCCATTCCCAATTTTTCTAGAGAACTGCCCCGCCCAGCCAGTAGGACAATTTTTACATTCCCAATGAATGCAGTCAATACTGCCCAACATGTCTGGAAAACCACGCCGTTCTCCTAGATAGAGTAGGTACGCCATGTCTTAGGGAGAGGGTTTTCTAAGGTATTCGTTGCCGAAGTTGGAAATTACACCATCAACAAATTTTTTGAGTGATTTCCTTATGAGTTGGCCGCTCATATGTAAATATTCATCATGCAAGTCTGCTGTTGTGTCGTATGCCAACACCCTCATAGCTGCATTGCATTTCTGAATAGGAGACATACCGAAACGACCAACGACATCACGCTTTTGTTGAAAAAACTCGTCGGTGGCAACCAGTTGATTTATTATACATAAGAACAACGGCTTCCGCATGTGATACCTTGTTCAATACGTAGGCGTTTTTGGAGTGTCATCTTCATTAGTCCTTGTTCTTTTGGAACTACCAAGAGTTTCACCAATATTGATATCATTGTTAGGATTTTTGAAAGTACGACCTCTTGTCGCTAAATTCAACTCCCATCTTGGATTACCTCTCATAACTTTTTCAAAGACCTCGTTGTGAGCAAAGTTTTTACCATAAATTGTCTGTGCTTCCCTTTCAATATCCTCGTTCGACATCCCGCTCCCTCTACGAGCATACGACTCCTTATATGCACCGATCCACTTCATAATTTTCGCATTAATGCGTTCGTAACATCCTCTCAGTGACTCTACTGACCTCTGTTGGTCCGGAGACAAGAGTCAGGTGTAGAGGGGAGGGGTGAATACACCTGAGTACTGTTTCTTTTCTCAAACCGAAGGACAGCTGAGCTGTTAGATGCAACTGATGAACAGTGCCAAATAATAACCTTCGATCGCGGGTCAGAGAGTGAGCCAATACTGAGCTCTCCTACTGACTTTTGTCAGTACTTGAATCGCAGTCGAAGACTTTAGTGCGGATTAGAGTGTGGGGCCCAGAGATTCGTCTCAGTTTGAAAATATGATTTTCACAAGTCAAAACAGTTTTGGCTAGTGCACTTTATGAATACGTTTTATACAAGATATGATTTTGTAATCAGTTTGTATGCAGTGCAATAAAACAGTAAACAACACAAGAAATTTTTAACGTGGTTCGGATACACAAGATCCTACATCCACGGTCCTGCTGAACAGCAGGTCTTGTTGATTAATCTGAGCAAGCCTCAGCAAGGTATTTGTGCACAGGACAGACCCTTCTAAGTTATAGTCCTTAGCGACTTTTACAAATCAAACCGAGGTTTGAAGGGGAGGGGAATTTCTCCAACTGGAAGGAGTTCTTACAGTAAGAACAATCACTAAAAGTGAACTCCTTCGAAAATCTAAGCTATAGATATGACTTTGAGCTTAGCTAGAGAAGAGGGATCTAAAGAACTCAAGAAAGAAGAACTAATAGTATTCTATTGAGCAAGTTCTTCGCTGGATTTCTCTTGAATGCGCTAGAGTGTTTTGAAAGCTTGAGCGTTTATCCCTTGATATCCCGTACGTGGAGCTCGGATTTTCTTTTCTATTTATAGTTGTGACTTAGGCATTTGCCGTTGGAGAGGACGATGTCACGTGTCACAAACTTCCAAGGAAAAGGACCATATATTCTAATTGTTGTAGCAGAGTTGTTGATACTGTTCATGAGAGCAACTTTAGTTGGTCAGAGCAGATAATGCATTGACGGCTTCTTATTGGTCGAGGTTTGTGGTAGGTGAGATGTGTCAGACATCAGTCTTCATCGGAGTTGACTCTCACTTATCCTCGTATGATATTCTGCTGACTTTCGAGTGATGTTAATAGCTGGGACGTTTTCTGTCAGATACAGTAGACTTGATGCAGTCTCTGTCTTCTTCGTCTGAGTCGGCTGATAAGATAATCTACTAAGTGTAGTCAGTTGTTGACTGCGAAGGTACTGAGCTTTGTATAAGGTTCTTCTACTGATGTCTGTCCGCTGATAAGGTATCTTCTACTGAGGCGAAGATCAGCTGATGACTTAAGAACGCAAGCTCTTACACTGATGACATGGGGTTCTAGAAAGTAACTTCCTACTGAAGATCAGTCCAACACCTTACCCCGTACAAGACATAGACACGAAAGATAAGAAATCAAAACAGTCTAGCCTATTACATCATCTAATCCTATCGACACTACACTACAGATATCAGCTGGGTTTTGGGATCTTCAATTCCATAGTATACACACTACGTTTTCCCCCAATATTATTTTAACCCAATAGAATGCTGAATATCATCTACTGACTCATAACCCAACAATTTCATCCTAATTGATGATGCCAAAACCTCTATAATCTAAGATCTAAACTACTGATAAAGAAATGACTTCAGTTAAAAACTGAGCAAATAACTTAAGGAAACCAGCAGCTGATAGATAGGCACATCAGAGAAACGGTTATATGTGAGTGTGTGTCCGATCACTTCAGTGATCAGTTGTGATAAACATAACACAAACAAAAGCCGTAAGACAATGAGTAATTGTCTGGCCAGAAGAAGGAACTGTTATATATATGAAATGAGTTACAGAGTTCCTATCTTCTATACATGAGATATCTGAACTTCTTAGTCTGGCTCTTGAAATCAGCAGACTTGTCAGCAGGAGGATCCAATCCGCAATATTTGTAAATTCTGGCGCGAAGGGTTTGGATATCCTCGAGGTCATCGGGCAGCTGAGAACTGAGATTATGATGATAGGCTGCTGTGTCGACCTCATCTTCAATCTCCTTAGTGCACAAAACACCACGAGTGGTCCTGGGAGGAGGTACTCTTCTGAATGCAGGAGCAACTAGTGGCAACTTCTCCTTAGCAAGGATCATATGCACATGTGCTCTGAGTCTGGCGTTTGATTGATGAAGAAATTCATCGAACAACTATTTTACCGAAATCTCAGTAGGATAGCACTGATACACATAGTACCCTTTGATGAACTCGATCTTGAGTTCCTCCCATTTCTCGTTCAGATTCCACGGTATCCACTTGTCTACATGGCGGTGAGGGGTTTTCTTCTGATAAGTAGCTCTCGGAGCGCCTCGCCTGTAGTATTTGGATGACTTGGGTATCTGCTTCTTCCAATCAATGACTGGTTCATTGGCCATCTTGTCAGTAGCTTCGATGATCTTGGCCAAATCTTCCAGCCTTTTCTTTTCTCTGAGGGCAGCTGCTCTAGTGTCTCCTATTCGGAGATTCAGGCCTTGCAGCGTTGCCTCCCAGGTGGCTCTTTCTTCTGCCTCTTGCTCAGGAGTCAGCTTAGTCAGTTCTTTCATCCTCTGAGACAAGGGCTGAAGGTCAGTGTCAGAAGCTGTAGCTTGCTCGTCCTTAGCCTTTTTCTTTTATTCATCCAAAATCTTTTTGGCTTGGCTTTTGGACGCTCTAGCACTTGGCTTTTTCTGCTTCTTAGCCTTCTGAGCCTGTTCTTCATGCTGTCGCTCCTGATCGAGCTCATCCTGGAGCTTCTGAGTGACTTGCATGTCATATGCCTCCTGCTCCGCTTTTGATTTGAATTTTGGGGTCGGGGAAGGCGGTGGAGTTAATTCAGTAGCTTTCTCCTTCCCGGGCCTTTGCGGTGGCAATGGCTCGTCCTCTTGGTCGACGAATTGGACGACCTCCTCTATGTGCTGAGCCGAGGATCCCTCAATGGATCCAGCAGCTGGCTCAAGCACTTGGACTGTTGGAATTTGGACGATTTCGGGAGGGGGAACTGATCTGGTTCCAGCTGGATCAGTTGAACTTTTCCCCTTGGCAATAGGTCTTGCCTCTACTTCTTCCCCTTCGTCGTCCTGAGCCCTTTCCGCCTCACCCTTATCTTTTCCTTCCCCCTTTTCAGCATCATCAGCCAGGGAGAGGCGAGTGCGGATGGCTACCACTTCCTTCTCAAGATTGAGGACCATTGATTTTATGGAAGCGGCGGTGGTCTCGAAGTCCTTGACAGCATCACAATAGTGCTCCCAGTCATTATCTTGATCAACGCAAATCTGCTTGATCTGGGCACCTGTCTCCTTCCTCAGTTTTAGGAGGGATGCATCATGGGAAAATGTCATCTCAGCTTGAATGAGCTTGAGGGCCTCCGCCTGATTGGTTATGGCTTTTTGTACGCTGGAGGTGGCCATTTGGTTACGCTCATCCATAGTGGTTTGGACTGTAGCGAGGCTCTGAGTCAGCTGCTCAGAACATTTCTTATGCAGTTCTTGGAGAAGCTGCTGACTCTGAGCGGCTAAGTCTGCTTTCTGAGCTGTGAGGGCGGTCTCGACGATCTCCTGAATATTGACAGATGGAGTAGGAGTTTCGATGACCTTCTTTACCTCGCTGGCAAGCTTGTCAACTGTCTAAGTCTGAGACTTGGTGTATTGAGCCCATTTTAGATGTACGTCCTTGGCGAGGAGACGATTTTTGTCTCCTTGCTTTCTGATGGCTCTGTTGACAGACTTGGAGGATACGGAACTAATCGGTTGAGCTTGATAGGAGCTGGTTTCGAGCCTCTCCTTAGAAGTTGCGAGTTGTTGCTCTCGACTCGGCTTCGAGGCAACTGGGGCATCACCTGATATTGACGGTGGAGGTGGTGATTTGCCCTTCTTGCTGGGAGTTTTACCCTCAGCAGATCCTCCCTGGTCTGCTTCCTTAGGTGCGTGATCCACATCATCATTATTATCATCTTCGTCGTGATGGGATGGCTGCGATGGGCTGCTGACGTGCTGTTCTGAGGATCTTAGGCTGAGAACATATAGCATAGCAGCTCTCAGATCCTCGAACGATGTCAGGTCAGTGGGTTCTCCAAACCCGATTGCTGACTGGAGGCTCTGCTCCTCCGTCAGTAGGGACAGTGTTGACTGCGTCATAATAAGTTCTTCGAGTACATCCCAACTCAAGAATCTCAGCAGCATCTGTGTCCTCACCCGGATCGCGATATCGACCAGATCCGGATGTTATGCGATTTCTGGGATCTGTGCCGACACTTCTCCTGTGGCTCGGAGACGAGCCGACTGGATGGTCGTCCACTCAGGAGATGTTTCCACAGTCGGTTCGGCTTCATCCAACTGTGTCTCCTCGGAGCTAATACGCTGGACTTTGTCTTTGAGCGTGGCACCCTCAATGCCTGTGTCCGCGTCTAGTATGTTCTCCTCCTAAGTAGGTGGGGGAGAGACCGGCTTTGCTGGAGCCTCAGACGCTCCAGTCTTAGTAAGTCTCTTCTTCTTAGGTGGGTCGGCGCGAGGGGCCAGGTCAGTAGTGATCCTCTTTTGTGCGGCTGACCCTCGCCCGACTGAGTTCTCAGCAGCGGCTCTTATTTTGAATTTTATGAGCTTGCTGTCGAAGTATCTGGAATCAGCGAAGGCTGCATGATTCGATACTGAGTCCTCTATCAGTACGAACATCTTCGTCCCGTACAGCAGTTTGCCCACACTTATGAGTCTTCTCTCTTCGGAGGGTGTGGCGACAAACTTTTGTGCCTGAGCCTTAAGATCAGCCATATAGTATTCGGTCCAGTTGACCTGGACTCCATCTTCTATGATCATCATCAGCTAAAGACGTGGCTTGGACAACTGATCAAAAGAACCGACAGAGCTCGTCAGTATATGTGTGACGATGTAGGCGAGCCCGCGGTACTCGGGTAGAAGCTGGTTCTTTGGCAGCGCCGATTTGAATGTAATATCATCTCTGCCGTAGAACTGGTGGACATAGGAGTTCAACTCCTTCTCCTTATATCCAATTGGGGAGATTCCATGGGCCGGTAGATCGAACGATGCTTGTAATGTAGCCCGGATATCAAGGTCGTAGTGATCGGACTCCCACTTTTGAGGGGTCACCTCCATCATATAAGCGAACTAGGATACTTCCCCGTCCGTATCCTCTACCGATCTCCAGTTGTAGTAAGCTTCTGCGACTTGTCGAGGGAGATATGCCTTGGGATGCTTCGCGACAAGAAGCTCGAGGCCTGACGCGTCCAGAGCCGTGTAGATAGGCTCAAGGTATGGAAGCTCAGCCTGATGAAGAGCCATCGTCGGCTCGAACTGGATCCTGGATTTGATGATCTCTTCAATATTCGGTGGGGTCATTACAATCGCCATGATTATCTACAAAAAACTTGTTAGCGCTTGAAAATAGAGTAAGTCAGTAGAGTTTTAAGTAGAGAACAAGGAAGGTTACCATATTACAGAGAGCTTGAGAGAAATGCAAAGCAGTTAAAGAAAAGATGAGAAACTGAATGCAGAAAGCTCTTGAGAATGAAAATGGCGAAAAAGATAGATTAGAGTGATGATCGAGAGATTTTATAAGATATGCATATCAATCGGTTTTGATCCAACGGCTGAAATTCAATCTCGCGTTTTAATGACGGCTGTGATTTGACGTTATAAACGGAATGATTACTTAGGCCGCCTCTAATCTAGACCCATGTAGGATATGCGCAGTTAAGGTAAGGTGAGAAGACATGCATTAAATGCGTTGCAGGCAGCATTAAAGTCTAAATCTTTTAAATGAGAACGGTTTCCTATAGACTTAAACCTTAAAAATTAATGGCGGGAAATAAATGCTCATTAACTACTGAGTGCAAACGACTGATATATTAAATGCGAGCATGCTTCTGATAAAATTATGTAAAACTACGCAAACCTCTTCAGCTGAACTTTTACGATCAACTGGTTACCGTATAGACTTAGGAGGACATTTTACATGCTGATGACCACGTTCCCCCTTATTGTGTACTGTTTGATTCACCCAAGTGAATCGAAGTACTGAGTCTTCTGACCTGTCGTACTGTTTCCTACACTTGATACCAATTGTTTCTTTCTACTGACTCGATTCAGTAGGATCCAGTAGACCTAGCTCAACTGATAATTCTCTGAATCTGTTCTCAGCTAGTGGTTTGGTCAGTATATCTGCCCTTTGCTTGTCAGTATGGATTTTCTCCATTCTGATGTCCTTCTTCTCGACATGGTCTCTGATGAAGTGGTGTCGAATATCCACGTGCTTACATCTTGCATGGAGAACTGGGTTCTGAGTTATGTCAATTGCACTGGTGGAATCGCAGTAGATGGGCACTTCATCCTGAGATATACCATAATCTCTGAGTTATTGTCGAAGCCAAAGGATCTGGGCACAACAACTTCCAACAGCCATGTACTCAGCTTTAGTAGTGGACGTTGCTACTGAATGATGTTTCTTTGAGAACCAAGATATCAGCTTGCTGCCTAGGAACTGACATGTTCCAGAAGTTGAGTTTTGATCTATCCTGCATCCTGCATAATCAGCATCAGAATAACCTGTCAGTATAAGATTATCATCAACAGGATACCATAACCCTTCATCAGGTGTTCCCTTCAGATATCGCAGAATCTTCTTTGCTGAGTCCATATGACTTCGCTTGGGATTCGCTTGAAATCTTGCACATACACCTACAGCATAAGTTATATCAGGTCTGCTTGCTGTTAAATATAATAATGAACCAATAATAGTTTTATAATCAGTAGATTTAACAGAAGCTCCCTCTTGATCTAGATCGATTTTGAAATTCGTATTCATGGGGATCTTGACTGGCTTGCTTGAGTCGCAGCCAAATCTCTTCAGGAGGTCTCGAGTGTATTTGGCTTGATTGATGAATATTCCTTCAGGTGATTACTTTACTTGAAATCCAAGGAAGTAGTTCATCTCGCCCATCATAGACATCTCTAACTTCTCCTTCATCATTTACTCGAATTGTTGACATATCGTCACGTTTCTGTATCCGAAAATGACGTCGTCCACGTAGATTTGCACCAGTAGGATGTCATCTCCTGACTTTATGTTGAACAGGGTGCGATCTACTGTCCGCTTTTGAAAACCTTTAGGGTATCGTACCAAGCCCTGGGGTGCTTGTTTTAATCTATACAGTGCTTTCCGAAGTCTGTACACCTGATGTCCCTGTTGAAAGCCGGGCGATTGTTCCACATAGACTTCTTCCTTCAGTACGCCGTTCAGAAAAGCTGACTTTACATCCATTTGATATACTTTAAATCTCTTATGTGTTGCATAGGCTAGGAACAGACGAATAGCTTCCAATCTAGCGACTGGAGCGAACGTTTCATCAAAGTCTATCCCTTCTGCTTGACAGTATCCCTTGGCAACAAGTTGAGCTTTATTTCTGACAATGACGTTGTTTTCATCTCGCTTGTTCTTGAAGACCCACTTAGTACCGATCACATGCTGATATCTAGGTCTGTCAACAAGCTCCCGAACTTCATTTCTAACGAACTGGTTGAGCTCATCTTGCATGGCAATAATCCAGTCAGCATCATTGAGTGCGTCCTCTATTGTCTGAGGTTCTTCTGTAGACAAGAAACAAGAATAAAGTGAGCTTTCTCCTTAACTTAATCTAGATCTCGTCTTGATAGTTGCTGATGGATCTCCTATGATAAGATCTGAAGAGTGAGCGTCGAGCCACGAACGTCTGAGTCTGGCTTCTTCTTCTGATACTACTTCTGCACAGTCAACAAGTGTGTTAGGCATTTCGATCGTCTTTGATTACGTGGCATAGCGGTTCAAGAAGAAGGTTAGGGTCTACTGAGTTTCCAGGTTCAGGGGCATTTAGCTCAGGAACAGTAGTTGTTCCCCCTGAGTTTATGTTCTTAGTAGAGGTCTCACTTACCACTGGGGCTTCCTCATCTACCGTTGTTACCTGTTGTTGATTATGTTCAGTAGAATCAACCAGGTCAGCTACATTGCCTGCGGGATGGGTCTAAATTTCCTCATCGTCTGACTCATCATCCCAACAATGCTGGATCTTTTCGGCTTTGTCGTTTAGTGCAAGATCATGTAGCTTGCTGCTGACATCTTCAATATTTATCTTTTTAGATTTCCTGTCCTCAGTAACAAACTCATGAAATACAACATAAGGGCTTTCCTCCACGCAAAGAGTCTGATAGTTATAGACTCTGAAGGCTTTACTGACTTGAGAGTATCCTAAGAATACTCCTTGATCAGATTTGCTATCAAAGACCTTCAACTGAACTTTCCCATTATCGTGGATAAAGCAAGGACAACCAAAAATATGAAAATGAGAAATAGAAGGAATTCTCCCTTTCCATAGTTCGTAAGGTGTCTTCAAGTGTTGCTGTGTAAGTAGTGAGCGATTCTGAGTGTAGCAGGCGGTGTCAGTAGCATCAGCCCAAAACTTCGAGGGTAGTCTGGAGTCTGCTAGGAGTGTTCTTGCTGCTTCTTTAAGTGTTCTGTTTTTACGTTCAGCAAGTCCGTTCTACTGAGGGGTACGAGTTGCTGATGTCTCGTGCTTAATTCCCTCCTTTTCACAGTACTCCTTAACTACTGAGTTGAGAAATTTTGTTCCTCTGTCCGAGCGAATTCTCTGTATCTTGATGTCCTTTTCCACACTGAGCTTTTTCAGCAGTTTTGGTAACTCAGTCATGACATCAGATTTGTTGGCTATGAAGATGACCCATGTATATCTTGAATAATCATCAATAATGACGAGGGCATACTTCTTGCCTCTTATAGTCACTGGAGAGACTGGCCCGAATAAGTCCATGTGTAGCAGTTGAAGGATGTCATCAGTGGAAGGTGACAGAATTAGTGGATTGTCGTTCTTTGTCTGCTTTCCCTTCAAGCATGCTTCACAGTTTCTGTCTTTGATAAACGATTCATTGGGCAGTCCTCTGACTTTAGAGTTCTTGGCTAGCTTGTTCATAGTCTTGAAGTTCAGGTGGCTGAGTCTCTTGTGCCATAGCCATCCTGCCTTGCACTAGATTTTGTCTGTGCAAGCAAGCAAGCCTCAGGTTCTACGGATTTCCAATTTGCAACATAGATATTCTTCCTCCGCGAGCCTAATAACACTGTTTTCCCTGTAGATTTGTCAACAACATCACAGAAACCAGCTTCAAAGATGACTCTATTCAGATTGTCACAGAATTGACTGATAGAAAGGAGATTATGTTGAAGTCCTTCAACATATGTTACTCTAGGAACTGAAGCAGTTCCAATGTACAGTGTTCCGTATCCCCTCATGTAGCCTTTAGAGTTGTTACCAAACTCAATTCTGGGACCATCTTCTTGTACGTAGTTGGTCAGGAGACTCTTTTGATAGGTCATGTGTCTCGAGCAGCCGTTGTCCACTATCCAAGGGCCCTTATGCACCTGCAAAATAGAAACAGTTTAGGTACCCTTTGGTTCAGTTTGGGTCCTTAGGTGTTAGTGGGTGATTTCGGAACTCAGATCTGCTCGGGACCTTAGAAGTCTGAGACTTCTTCTTCTGAACCTTGTCAGCTTTCTTCTCCACATGACTTGGAGATACTGACTTTCTGGCTGTTTTGGGTTCAGGAGCTTTCTTCTTCTTAGACTGTGTGCTCCTCCTGACCCCTAGGCTCATAGTAGTACGAACCATACTGTGTTGGATGCTCATACAGCGGTTCACTGTACTGCTCTGCCCATCTGACCTTCTTGGTTCCCCCTGAATTTGATCGTGGTGTCCTGGGGCTAGAACCTCTGGTCAGTTGCTTTTTGTTGCTCGGCTGAGGTGCAATCATCTTCTGTTTGTTCTTCGCCTGAGGAGTTGAATTAGTAGCCTAAACTTTCCCTCTGACGAACCTATCAGCCAGCATTTCTGAGCTTTTTGACATTGAAGTTGAAGCTTCATGATTATAGCCAAGTCCTTCTTTCATGACCGTTGGCCTTTGAGCTCTAAGCATGCTTTCCAACTTCTCCTTAGCTCCTAGGTACTGTTCAGTCATCAGTCCTCGTCAGACCTCATCACTTCTTCGAAGTGATTCATAATCCTTTTCGACTTCTGCGAGCTTCTGACCGAGTCAATCTATTTCAGTATCTTTCTCAGAATTATCCTTGGTCAGAACTGATATCTGAGTTTCTTGAAGCTGAGAATTATTCATAAGAGATTTAATCTCTTCCTTGAGTCTCACAACAAGATTCTCGGAATCAGTAGAGACCTAACAATCAGAAGAAAGTCTCTGATTTTCAGCCTTTACTTGTTCTAGTTCCTGATTGGTTATGCTGAACTCTCTGCTCAGCTGAATCTGCTCCTCTAGTAGATCATCGTAGGCTTGTACCACGTCTAGAGGTTCATCTGTGATCGAGCACGTGTCGTGTGTGCTATGTGAAGAAGAGGTTATATTAATTTTAGAATTTACCTCAGCCTCTTCTCCGGCCATCGGACAAGATTCTCGCGGTTGCCGGATCTGTCTCTCTGATCTCAACGGTGACAAATGCAGCTTCGTCTTCAGAAGAATACATGAATGTATCTTCCTCGATTGAGTCATCGGATATCACGCCGGCGATGTAGGCCTGCCTCCTTCGGGCAAATTTCTCGCGTCTGGCCTGCCGTTCTGCTCTTTGAGCAGCTGAGAGTTCGGGACAGTCGTACTGATAATGTCCCTCTTTCTTGCAGTTGTAACACACAGTCGTTCTGCTGCTTTTTCCAGCTGAGTCGTTGGATGGACTAGCAGCAGGCTCTGTGTTCCTGCAATCAGTAGTTGATTTAGATTCTTCCCTTTTTCGATAATCTTTCTTACCTGAGGGAGAATCTCTGTGGTATTTCTTCAGCTTTCTGACTCTCTCTTTTTCCCTTTAATATTTGAGAGCCATCAATGCAAGTTGGTCAGTGCCAGATGTCTCAGAAGACTTTGCTTTTGTTGTGGCTACTGCCTTGCTGGAAGAAATGGGTTTGACTCTAGTTTTGCTAACTGTTGCTTTGAAAGCATGATCAATCTATGTGTCAGCTGGAGCACTTGAACATCGTTGGGGTAGGCTATGCTCAAATTCCTCCGTCTTTAATTCTGAAAAGATAACATCAGGAGTTAGAGCATTAAGATCTGAGCGACGTAAGTAAGTAGCAAAAGGAAGCCACTTCAGTCGAGGTAGAGCTCTCAGGATCTTTGTATTCATTTCTTTGTTGGTGAACGTCCTCCCCAGCCCGTTGATCACATTGATCTGATTAGTGAATCTGACACTTAGCTCGTCAATGGTCTCGTTGGGCTCCATGACAAATGTATTGAACTTCTGTAGCTCTAGTTCGAGCTTGTTATCCTTGATCTGTGGGGTTCCTTGGCTCAGTACAGCCAGAGCGTCCCAAAGTTCCTTTGTCGTTTTGCAGTCTTGCACCCTCCCAAGGTGTGAATCACTGAGCGTAGTCAGGATTGCATTACGCGCAACTTGGTCGAGGTTGTGCAACTTTTTCTCTTCTAGCATGAAGGCATATTTGTCTTTTGCGACTTTGGCACCAGTCTGTGCTCCTACACCTCCCGTAACAGCAAATTGTATGTTGTCTATCATAGGTATGATGGGTCCTGTCTCAAGGACATCCGTCATGCTGTCATGCAGCGATGTTAGGTGTGCCTCCATTCTCACGCACCATACCATATAGTTCTCTATCGAGAACATCGACACCATCCTAATACCTGACATATCAGACATTATGAGTAAGAGTATAGGGATGTATGAAGAGATGCTTGTGCAGTGAAAAATGTTTTCAGGATTTGTTCGAGAAGACCAGTAGTTACAAAACCGATGATCAGAAGAACACCGATGCTCTGATACCAATTGTTGGTCCGGAGACGAGAGTCAGGTGTAGAGGGGGGGGTGAATACACCTGAGTACTGTTTCTTTTCTCAAACCGAAGGACAACTGAGCTGTTGGATGCAGCTGATGAACAGTGCCAGATAATAACCCTCGATCGCGGGTCAGAGAGTGAGCCAACTACTGAGCTCTCCTACTAACTTTTGTCAGTACTTGAATCTCAGTCGAAGACTTTAGTGTGGATTAGAGTGTGGGGCCCGGAGATTCGTCTCAGTTTGAAAACGTTATTTTCACAAGTCAAAACAATTTTGGCTAGTGTACTTTATGAATACATTTTATGCAAGATATGATTTTGTAATCAGTTTGTATGCAGTGCAATATAACAGTAAACAACACAAGCAATTTTTAACGTGGTTCGGATACGCAAGATCCTACATCTACGGTCCTGCTGAACAGGAGGTCTTGTTGATTAATCTGAGCAAGCCTCAGCAAAGTATCTGTGCACAGGACAGACCCTTCTAAGTTATAGTCCTTAGTGACTTTTACAAATCAAACCGAGGTTTGAAGGGGAGGGGAATTTCTCCAACTGGAAGGAGTTCTTACAGTAAGAACAATCACTAAAAGTGAACTCCTTCGAAAATCTAAGCTATAGATATAACTTTGAGCTTAGCTAGAGAAGAGGGATCTAAAGAACTCTAGAGAGAAGAACTAATAGTATTCTATTGAGCAAGTTCTTCGCTGGAATTCTCTTGAATGCGCTAGAGTGTTTTGAAAGCTTGAGAGTCTATCCCTTGATATCCCGTACGTGGAGCTCGGATTTTCTTCTCTATTTATAGTCGTGACTTAGGCATTTGCCCGTTGGAGAGGACGATGCCACGTGTCACAAACTTCCAAGGAAAACGGCCATATATTCGAATTGTTGTAGCAGAGTTGTTGATACTGTTCATGAGAGCAGCTTTAGTTGGTTAGAGCAGATAATACGTTGACGGCTTCTCATTGGTCGAGGTTTATGGTAGGTGAGATGTGTTAGACATCAGTCTTCATCGGAGTTGACTCTCACTTATCCTCGTATGATATTCTGCTGACTTTCGAATGATGTTAATAGCTGGGACGTTTTCTGTCGGATACAATAGACTTGATGCAGTCTCTGTCTTCTTCGTTTGAGTCGGCTGATAAGATAATCTACTGAGTGTAGTCAGCTGTTGACTGCGAAGGTACTGAGCTTTATATAAGGTTCTTCTACTGATGTCTATCAGCTGATAAGGTATCTTCTACTGAGGCGAAGATCAGCTGATGACTTAAGAACACAAGCTCTTACACTGATGACGTGGGGTTCTGGAAAGTAACTTCCTACTGAAGATCAGTCCAACACTTTACCCCGTACAGGACATAGACACGAAAGATAAGAAATCAAAACAGTCTAGCCTATTACATCATCTAATCATATCGACACTACACTTCTGATATCAGCTGGGTTTTGGGATCTTCAATTCCATAGTATACACACTACGATTTCCCCCAATATTATTTTAACTCAATAGAATGCTGAATATCATCTACTGACTCATAACCCAACAACCTCTCTTCGGACATTAGTGGGTTTTCAGCTCGAGTGTTTCATACAACTTTTTCACCTTCTTCCATAACGTGACATTACTTTGGTTGGTGCCAACAATTGGATTTCCACTAACAAGACAATAAGAAGACATTAGAATAATGTCTTCTATCTCTTTCCAACCTTGATGATTGTTTGAAGTGTTGGCCGATTTTTCATGAGGATTTTCAATAGAGGTTGGAGGGGTGTTTTGGGTGAGATTTTGTGAAAATTGTGAATTCAAATCAAACATCAGTTATGCGAATTCATTGAAATTTTGGAAATTTTTGTAACTGGGATATTAATCTTGAGAGTAAGGAAAATTTGGGGAATTGGAGAAGTTGTTATTATATAGATCCATGATAATTAAAAAAGAGATTGAGATTTGTAGTAAATAATGGAATGAGAGAAAATGAAGGTTTTTTAAGATGTGAATAAGTATAGCAATATTGGGCTCTATTTATAAAGGATGAAAAATCATGAATTTTGGTATAATTTTTATTCATTTTTATAATATATATTATAAGATTTATTTATTTTTCTATTTAGAAAAAAAATATTAAGAGCCAATGGGATGATGCCAAGTGGCAACACCCCATTGGCCAATGCATATGTAGGTTTTTTTATATAAACCCACCATGGTCGGTTTTTTCTTCTCCTCTCTCATGTATTTCTATTTTTTTTGGCTTCAAATACAAAAATCAACCCGGCCAGGTTGATTTTGAAAGGGATAATCATAGTCTTAAGGTCATATAATAAATCGAACTTAAGTTTATTTGCCCTTTGTGAGTAAAGGAGCAGTTATGGACTTCTTTAACTATTTAAAACTAAATGAAACAAATTTGTTGAATTTCTCAAAAAAAAAAAACTACGGTTAAATGCATACCCCCGAACTATTAATTTTTTACGTTTTACCCTATAAACTATAGAAATGTACAATTTGCCCTCTAAATTATTGATTTTATGCACTTTGTTCCCTCAACTATGAAAGTATCCAATTTGTCTCTTGAACTATCTAATTTGATGATTTTTATATTGGTTCGAGTCGGGATCGGAGAAAAATATTATCTTAGAGAAGTTATTAATTTACCGAGTATTAAATTATAGGGGTTGTATTGTATTTCCAAAATGATCTTCTATTATACCTGGGTGGACTTTTATAGTACACAAAAACTACGGTGCAACCAAGACCTGCGACCCGAATCCGCAATCCAGTTGCAAACCTTTTTTTATTTTTTTATTTTTTTTTTCAAGTTTTATTAAGGATAGAATTGTCATTTGTTGTGAACAACAATATCATTGTTTTAGTATCATTTATTTCGAAACAAAAGTGTAATTTTTGTATTGAACGTCTTTTACCATCACTGACGGAAGTGTCATTTATGTTGAAACAAAACTGTCATTTATAAAGTATCCATTGTTTCAAAGTAAAGTGTCATTTATTGAGTATCAATTATTTTGAAAAAAAAGTGACTTGTTTAGAAAAATTGTCATTTGTTTAGAGAAGTGTCAATTGTTTTAAACAAAAGAGCCATTTTTGAAGGAAAAAAAATATGTCAGTTGTTTTGAACAAAAATAACATTTGTTGAGTATCAATTGTTATGATATATGCATATCAATGATGGTAGAAATTGTTCAAAACGAAAAATAATATTTTTGTCGAAACAAATAATAATCAATATATGAATTTTTTTTTTTCAAAACAACTGACAGTGTTATTCTCAACAAAAGACTCTCCAGTCCTTCAAAAATTAAAAATTAAAAATAAAAAAAAGTTAAGAAAAAAAAAGAAAGAAAAAAGAGGAGGGGGTTTGTTGGTGTTCGGGCCTGCCGCACATGCGACCATCTCTTTATAATATTATTATCATTTTTGTGATCAAATGTTTTGAACCTATATGTCGAAATTAGACCTTGACTAGAAATTATTTTTTTTTTATTATTTTAGTCATTCACTCAAATATCCTCCATTGTTTATAAAATTTGAATATGAGAAATAATTATGTTGCCTAATGGCTAGTCTTATTGGATTCAATATTATTCATCAAAGTGTATTCATTAACATATGTGTTAGTCATTTTCAAATGCTCTTACCCTTTGTTTGGTTGGAGGGATTTGAGAGAAAAGAAATTGGAAAGAGGGAAACAGGTGAGCAAATAGAATTTTACCTCATTTGTTTATGAGAGAAAATAAATCAAGGGATAAAAAATAATGGGACCCACTTCAAAAGTGCAGGGAAAATAAATTTTGTAAAGCCAATGACGATTCTAGCCTTAATGATAGTTCTCATTTTTATTTATTTTAAGGTATTTTTAACTTTTTGAATGTAACATTATTCCTCTTCTCTTCAATTTCTTTTCTTTTTTTCTTATACCAAACAATTTCACCTATGTTGTCTCTTCGCTTTTTCTCTCACCTTTCTTTCCTCTCATTTTCTCCACTCAACCAAACATAGGCTTGTTCAGTTCATTTACGATATCGATAAAGTACTAGATAAGTAGATAAAACAAGCCTTAAGTGGGTGTTTGCAACTATTTATAATTTCCAACTTATAATTTAATTTGTGGAGAAGTTAAAAAATAGTATTTGGTTAGATTAAAATCTCAAATAATCTCTAAATTTATTGTAAAAGGGTGTAAGTTTCATAAGTTGGTCCAACCCAAGTACATCTCAAAATTACTCTTTAGTTAGTTATTAATTCGTTTAAATAATATATTTAAATAATTGTTTTATCACGCTTAACCTTTATGTTAACATTTATATTTATTCCAAATATATCTTAAATTACATTTTTTAAATTTACAAAAGTATTTTAATTTTCAAATGTATTTAATATTTATATGATAAATCATATATAGGCTTCATCTAGATCAAAGATTGGAATTAGACTAAGGATGAAATGGATATTTTTGATTTCAAATATTGTTAATACGTTAAAAATTATGGGAAACACTATTTTTTCTATTTTTAAGCAGTTTTCGAAAACAGCCTCACAAATACCAAGGTGGCTTACATTCCCAAAAGAGAAATTAGTCTACAAAGCAGAAGACATAGCATTGAAGTAAAATGCTGAGTTACTGGCATTGGCGAGGTTAAGTGCGATTCTTGCATCGGTGGTGGCAGAAATGGCAGCAAGAGTTGGATTTGGAAAAGTTGAAGCCGAGGTCGGGGCCGAGCACGGGCGCAGCGCACCGTGCCGCGTGTGAGGCGGTCGACAAAAAAGCTCGCACGCATGAGCATGTGTGCCAAGCCTACCACATGTCACTTTGTTATCTGCTACAAAGTGGTAGAGACTTAAATACCACAACAAACTTTACATATTAATAAATGTGGGACATTGGTAATAAATCTCCAAAACACGAATAAGGTAAGTTTCTCCACTTTAGGTAACATCTTAGTTTGTCCCCCAAAACTTCAAGCCACTATTTCTCGCTCACCGAAAATCGGAATCGAGAAATTAAACACAATACAATTATCTACTCAAAACGTATATCGACGCTATATATCTTAATTCACAAATCGGATATGTATCGAGGCTCGAAAATGTGATCAAACGGGCTGAATTTTACCCAAATCAAATTAGCATTAAATACCAACATAATTTTCAAATATATATATATATATATAGGGAAAGGATCAAATGAGAACCAACCCCTCCCATGAGAACTAAGAACCAATCTTATCCGTTAATATTTGTAAATCAATGGATGATGTTA